>CAOLHI010003294.1:0-189079 GCA_948474755.1 Ctenosaura bakeri
TCCTTTCGCAGGTCGGTAAAACGAGTACCCAGCTTGTTGGGGGCATGTATAGAAATGTTTCGAAATACATGCTATTTGTAAGTTGTTCGCCGTCTCGATCCATATGGAGAGGCAGGATACAAATAAATAAATTTTAAAAAATGATGCCAGCACAGTGAATCTAATGGAGGATTTGGAGAACACACCCAAGATGGTGGTAGGAGTCTCCAATGTCTGCAATCTTGGACTGGAGATTGTGTGGGGGCTTGTGGAATAACCTGGGAAATGAGTAAATGATCTCACCATCTAACACAGTTCTAATTAAAAGAACTTCCTCTGTGGGCACCTCCCACAGAGTAGCAAGGAGCCTTTTTACAGCTAAGTCAGGAGAATGCTGGGATTCAACCGAGATATTTGCTGAGGCAGCACTCTCTTGAACAGCTTGATCAGAAGACTCAGATGGAGCATGAGATTGAGAAGACAAGCCAGCCTATGGGGAAACAGAAGGTTGGTAATGGGGGAAAAAACCCAAATTCTTTTTCTTGTTCTTCTGGACAGTACACTTTTGCATGCTAGCTGGAGGGCTGTTTCAGTAAGGAAAATTGGACCCTGATGGGCCCAGTTGGAGGTGGGGAGGGTCTGTGCCTTCCAGAGACCTTGCAGACCTCAATGTTGAGTCTTGTAATGATCTCTTCAGTGTGAGTCTCATGGATGAATGCAAAGTAGTCAGTACAGATGCAGAGCTCAGGGCTGCAGGTGAAGTAGGAATCCAAAAACAAAGGTTGACTAAGGCCGAGTACAAAAGCCTATTCTTGGCAGCACGGTCAACAGCCTGGAAGGGCCTTCTTCCAAAGCCTTCAGTCAAGAAGACTGGTTGTGTCATGCCTGAGGGGTGAACGCTTGGCAATGTGAACAAGCCCCTACTTTGTGCTCTTCACGCAAGCATAAGAGGCACCTGGAGTGGCTATCCTTCTCTGGGATCTTACCTCCACAGAGTGAGCACCTCTCAAATTAACTGGTAGAGGCCATAAAATCCCTAAGGGTAAACGGGAGCAGCCCCAAGACAACAAGAGAGTAGCCAGTGCAGTATGAGTCATAGCCAAAAGTTGATAAAATGCAAAACGATGCCAAAATGCTTCAATGAGAAGAGTGAAATCAAAACATTCCCTTTCAGGTAAAAGAGGAAAACTCTGAAGAGCAAATTCCATTCAATGTTGCTGCTGTGGCAGATGAAGAGGAACTGATGAGCTGAGTGGGAATCACACTTCTTTTGCATATTACAGAGAAGTGGGGCTACTGCCAGAAGTTTATTTCTCAGTGCTCCAAGTTTCTGAACAATGCCTTGTGCAGGTGCAGGTGACCTCATTTATGTAAGCCACAGAGACCGCAAAGAAGAAACTCTCAGTTGTTACTTAGAGCTGAATCTATCCTTCTTTCTACCAGTCATGTTTGTTCCGGAGCTACCGGCCTACTGTGAGTAGAGACAGAGCACACTGAGTCCATCAGTTTTGATTTCTCTTCATTTGTCACTTTTCCAGTCTTTTGTTCCTTTTTCTGGATCATTTTGTGTGTGCGTGTGTGTGTGCGCGCGCGCATGCATGTGCGCATTTTAAAAAGATTTCACAGAAAGTTTAAAAGCATTTCCAGTCAAGTTTCTCTTAATGTATGCATTAAAGTCTATCCAGAGGGTTTTTTAATTGTGATTTTTTAAATTATGAATTTAATATGTATGCTTTTAAACTGTTATGCTCTTTTAACTAATAATGTATTTTTAATTGGTGTTCATGGTTTTTAAATGTGTTATAAATCTGTTTATTGCTGTATTTTAATCTGTTGTTCTACACATTGATCCATTAGGGAGAGATGAGTTAGAAATAATAATAATAATAATAATAATAATAATAATAATAAGAAGAAGAAGAAGAAGAAGAAGAAGAAGAAGAAGTAATAATAGTGATAATAATAATGTGTAATTTTGCCTAATATACATTTTTGCAACCAGTTCTTCTTCATACTTTTTTTAAAAAAAATTCCCACTAATATGTACATGCTTGTATTCATTTTTTGTTTGAAGAATGGTGTCATAACATTCTGAGAAGGATGAATACTAAAAGATAACTGCATTCCAATTTCAGTACTGATTTGGGAGTACAAATTCAGTAAATCTCGGTAAATTTTTATCTGGCTCAAACTGACTGTTCCCCCATTTCTGTTTGCAAGCATTTACATGGTCATATTTATGTTTCCATCAGTTTCTACTGCCATTCAATCAAAGAATTGGAACAGACCACTGAACTATCAAATCTAACCTTTTTCCTCATGTAAATTCCCCCTAATCCTCCAAAGATTAACCCACATAATCCAAAGCAGTGTTTCACCAGTACAGAGCAAATGCCTGAAGATCAGACAGCTTTAGATGACCCAAGAGAACAATCAAAGTAGGCACATATCAGAGGAAACTGTCCTTCTGGTCACTAACCAAGCTCTGTGTGAGCATGTGCATGTGCGTGCACGCGCGCCTTCAAGTTGCCTGTTGATTTATGGTGACCCAATGAATTTCATAGGGTTTTCTTAGGCAAGGAATACTCAGAGGTGGTTTTGTCAGTTCCTTTCTCTGAAAAATAGCTAACAGCACCTGGTATTTATTGGCAGTCTCCCATCCAAGTACTAACCAGGGCAGACTCTGCTTAGCTTCTAAGGTCACAGTATCTGGGGCCCTAAATACAGAATCATAGAATCATAGAATCATAGAAATTCAGAGTTGGAAGAGACCACACAGGCCATCCAGTCCAACCCCCTGCCATGCAGGAACACCGTCAAATCAATCCCGACAGATGGCTATCAAGCCTCTGCTTAAAAACCTCCAAGGAAGGAGACTCCACTACACTCCGAGGCAAATGCAGCAGTAGATGGTCTCTTTGCTTCTCCTGTATAGTTCTAGTCAATTCATACTTAAAATCTGTAATGGCAATTATTTTTACTCTTAGTTTTCCAGCTAAGACCTTGCTTAAACACTGACCTAGCCTCTGATTATTCCAGTTCGGGTCTCCTTGCTGTGACACCATTCTATTAAAATAATATTTTGATTTTCAAATTATTCCCTCCATGTTTATATTATATACAGATACTCTTTCTGTACATAGCAAGACAGCCATACCAGTGTTTTTCAGTGTATAAAGAATAAGAAGGGTAGAATCTAGCCTGACCATTAAGACTGGTCTTTAAGCTTTGGGGGATTTCAACCCGCTTCTTCAGATGTACTGGTGGAGTACAATATTCAAGACACAGATTTTTAAGTACAGTTACTTAGGCCCTTTCTGCATGGACATGGTGTCCTGGCATGGGAACACAAGAGAAGCAGGACCGCAACGACACTTCTGCAAGACATCATCACAGTCCTGTTCTTCTCATGTCACCAGCTGGTGCAATCATGGGGTAAATCACTGATTTCTCCATCAATGACTTCCAATTGCATGACACTCCTTCACTTACCTGCCCTGCAGAAGGCCTGGAAGCATGATGGAGGTGCTTCCTGGCCCAGCACAGCATGGGAAAGAGCCTGGCTGTGCTGTAGAAGAAAGTAGCATGTCCCTCACACTTCCATTTGCAGGGAGCTGGTCTGGTGCAGAGGGGAGCATTCCTGTCATGCTCCCTTCCCAGAAAAGGCACTGCCAGAATTGCAACTGCAGGGAGATGGGATAAGGGAAGGTGCAGAAAGGGCCTTAGTTTTAGGGAGTGGGGGTGGGATCCGAATGTAATAGCATTCAGAAAGATGCAGATGTAACTACACTTAAATCTGCTGTGGCTTGAATTCGTCAATGCTTCTGAAGAAGTAGACTGAAGGCCATCAGAGCTCATGCAAAAATAATCAGTCTTCAAGTTGCTGCTAGATTCTTCCCCTGCCCCCCACACTTGCCTTTTTATAAGAAGCAGCTTTCTAGGGAGATGAGGAAATGTAAAACAAAAACACACAAGAAAGGTCAAAGGCAAGAGTGGCAGCAACCTGTTCCTCAACATATTCAACTTCTAATTAAAAAACAACAACAAGCAGTGATTTTAGATCCCTGGCAACTGCCACTCTTCTATGCCTTACAACAAAAAGAGATATAGGTTCTTATAACAGTAAGGCCAGAAACTGCAGTGAGTTGTGAAGGTGGGGAGTAAGATGGGCGCTCTCTCCTTTTATGATGTGCTGTGTGATTTTATTCACATGGAAACCCTGCCCTTTGTGTGCCCTGGGAATGCTGTTGGAATGCCTCTGGCTCAGTTAACCTTATAAAACTTAGATTACCCTGTCTATTTAACTGAGCTTTACCTAGACATAAATGTCAGGAACACGGTATTACTGTAGAAAAACACTTCTCCCTTACCTAAAGCACATTTCAAGGCACTGAAATAGGAACTCTTCTAGGGATACAGCTTGCTGTTTTAATGTCCTTTATAAAGCATTTATAAGGAGCTTTGATGAAGATGAATAATAGATACATGAATAAGTGACAAAATCAATAGTTAAATATAGGGAGACCAAAGATTGACTGGCTGGTTATGAGCCATGGACCGAATAAGGAAAGTAGCCAGGGTCTCTCTACCCCTCATATTCCTTTCTCCACCTGTACGAACCAGAGAACGAGGATGCTGCTGCAAATGCATCTAGAGGATTTTTTTTGTAACTGAATCTTGGAGTTGTCTCTTTTGTCTCTTTTGACAGCACTTTTCCACTTAAGAGGCACAGGAACAATGGCTGGCCATGTACTTTGTCTCAGTCTGTGCCAAATTAAGACACATGTCAAAAGTAACCTGCGTCACCTGGGCTAACAACATCTGTGTTGGTAATTGGGCTGCGGTGCTAAACATTTTCTCACTGCAGCTTCCTGCAGAACAATGATGTGTTGAACGTTATGTGACCGTTGGCAATGGATTTGCTTGCCAAACAGAGGTCTTGTGTGTTTAAGGGCCTCCTGACTTGAAGAAGCTTTTCCACCTCTTTTCATCTCTGTGCCAGGAAATGCGTCACCTGCCAAATTTCTCCAATACAGAGAGCACTTGAAAGCAAAGAAAAAATTGTCAGCCCTACAATATGTGGCACCTACCTTCTTCTACTTCCTGTTACCTTCATTTTTGAAAGGGGAAAAGGTGCTTAACTTTTCTACAATGGTCTCTGGAAAGCTGTCTACTTCAAAGAAAGTTTGTCTCTTCTTCTTTTGTATATGCTTTAATAAGTCCTCTTCTTGAACTGGTTTACCCCTCACTTTGATAACTACAAATAGACTGGCAAAATTTATGTCTGTAATGATTTCTCCCTACCATTGAGTGTTCAGAGCTCCAACCCAGCTTTGATAACTAGATAATCAAACACTATGAAAGGGCTGATGAAGTAAAAACAAGCATACTAAGTGCTCCTTTAAAATTAAGAGTGTTATTGCCATTAGGCATGAGTTCCAGTAATGGAAAATGGAGGATGCATTATGGTCAGTGAAAAATATTGTTAAAAATAAGAACAGGAAAATTATCTTTAGATGACAAGACATTGTTGCAACTGCGCACTAGTTAAGTGTGCATAATTCTTTTGGTGTTTCTTTTCAGGGCAATTGCACAAAGTATATATGCATATACACAGCTTTGTTTGTGTGCATGTATTCATACTTAATATTACTTGGAACAGATGATTGCAAAACTGCTCCTGGTTGATAGCAACAATTGGAAGAAAGCATAAGCAGGGGGAGTGCATCTGAAAGAATGTGCTACAGAAGGTTGAACAGGAGAGGAGTTGGCTGGGACTAAGGAATCAGACAAAGGCAGCATCCATGCAAAAGTTAATTGAGAAAGCTTGTAAGAAGTAAAAGGTGGAGACAATAGTCCTATGCCATTTCCAAATTGTAGCATTGAGACTTTTCTACTCAAGGCAACAAGGTAAAGAATGGAGTGGCTGAAGCATGGCTAGCATGTAAACCCCCAGATTCCCTCCATGCTTTATATTCACACATTCTGTGTACAGGCTACAGTATACAGGACTACAGGATATAAAGAAATGAGTGCTGAATGGGTAGAACAGGAGAAGAGGGATGGAAGGAATCTAGAGAGAAGCTGAAACTGGATAGCAAACTGGAAGGGCCCAGGGAGTGGTGGCTCACATGCAGTCAAGAAAATCACAGATATCAAATTGTGTCTGTATGTCTGTGGGGAAGGGGTCAAGACATGGTGGGCAGCCAGGGTCCAAACCAGGTCAGGGAAAGAAGAGGAAAGGGGGTTGGTCAGCAAGATGGCATTACACTTTCTCTCTCTCACCCATCTCCTTGCTTGCGTGTGTGTATGTAGGCACTGGGAGAGGGTTTGTGGTGCTGAGAAATTGCATTGTGGTCCATTCTTAGCTGGCCTGGCAGCAGCTGGTGGAGGAAGAGGAAGACAAAAGGCAGGTTTTTAAAGTGCTGTGTGGCCTGATCAGACCTTTGCAGAGGCAAAGGTTCCCCCCAGAAGAAGGTTCACCTGGAAAAGAACCACTTGGGATGAGAGGGCAGAGACTGGAGAAGTAGCATCAAAAATCTCAAAACAGCAAGATGCATAGGGCTCATTCCATGGAAGAAGAAAAATGGGAAAGATCCGAAAAACTCAATGTAGCTACACAGTAAAATTGAAGAGAAAATAAAAAGAAAAAAGAGTATGTATAAAGACTAGAAGGAAGGACGAATTCCCAAGGAGAAATACACATATGTAGCCCAAATTTGGAGGAATAGTATAAGGAAAGCTTAAGTTCAAAACGAACTGAGACTGGCTAAGCCAGCGGCTCTCAACCTGTGGGTCGCGACCCCTTTGGGGGTCAAATGACCCTTTCATAGGGGTCGCCTAAGACCATCCGATGGTCTTAGGCTCCATTCCCTCCTCAGTGGTGGTGCGCAGGCGCGAGCCACACGCTCACGTCCTCCTGCCCCCTTTGGCGGGAGCGCGTGTGGCCACATGTGCTCCCGCCAAAGGGGGCAGGAGGACGCGAGCGCGTTGCTTGCACTTGTGCACCACCACTCCTGCTGTGGCGATGCTGCTGAGCCTCCCGTCTTCCCTGGGTGGTGGTGCGCAAGCGTGAGCCACGCGCTCGTGTCCTCCTGCCCCCTTTGGCGGGAGTGTGTGCCGCCACACGCGCTCCTGCCAAAGGGGGCAGGAGGACACGAGTGCATGGTTCGTGCTTGCGCACCACCACCCAGGGAAGACGGGGGGCTCAGCAGTGTCACCACAGCAGGAGCATCCTGAGGAAAATTTGTGCCTCTCCTGAGGAGGTACCAGCGCAGGAACGACGGTGAGCCGGGCCGGGCTTATCCCGCAAGCGCAGCGGGGATGACTTCAGCTGCTGCCACCGCCGCCATGCGCTTCAACTCCCCTGAGGGCGTTGGAGGCGATACCCAGCCTCAGCGCCTCTCACCTCACCCACAGAGCAAATGCTTGGTAAAGAGAGGGCGGCTTCTTGGCTCAGCCTGTGGCTTGGTGCCCTGCTGGCCTGGATGGAGGGATGGAGAGATGGAGAGGGCGCCGGCTTCTCTCGCTGGCCCTAACGTGCACCTCCCCCCCCCGATTTGGCAGATTCCTGGATACCTCTTAAACTACCATAGGCCTGGGGTTTCTTTTTATTCCCCTCTATTAATGGCACCGCAGAAACTGATTTGGGGCTAAGTGGACACCAGGAGTAGGCAGTTTGGCTCCTTCCGAGGATTTTGGACACCTGTCTTACTCAGAGCAGCCAGTGGTTGAGGATTGTGGAACCTGTAATCTGAAATATCTGGAGGGTGTCAGATTTAAAATTGGTAGATTGAAAGCTGGAGAGGGTAGTGTAGAAGAGAGGATTTCAGCAGCTGCCAGGTAACAAGCAACACCTGGTGAAATTAGCTTTTCTATAAAACTCTTAAAGGTACAGTAGGCTTCTCTGTCCCCCCCCCACTGGCAACCCTATAGCGGTCTAGCTGCTTCATTTGTGTTAGTGGCAAGGGCAGCTGTCCCTGAATTTTTCTACGTTTTTGTCCCCAGCTTGGACAACTGGAGTTATGAGTCTGGAAGTCTTGGGGAAAAGGCGGGATATAAATAAAGTTAATAATGGTAATCATGATGATAATGATGACAACAACAATAATAATGGCTCTTTTCCCTTTGGATACCATATTGTTTTAGTTGGGAATGTCATTGCAAAATACTGATTGGGTCCTTTAAAGTACTGTAAATAGAAACTATCCCCTTGCTTAATAACCTGTTCACTAGAGGCAGAATGGAGACAAACTTCAAGACCTTCTATATTACTTGTACGGTATGTACTTTAAAAGTGACTTCTGGTTCTTTCTTTCTTTCTTTCCCCCAAGAATTAAAAGTAGAAATATTTGTTATACAGTAAATTACAGTGAGCAACTGTGGCTTCAGATTTTTTTTTTAAGTGACTGCAACACCCAGGTTTTGTTAAGTGGTTGCAACACCCACAGTTTTATTAGGGCTGCTAAGAGTTCTTGGTCAGCAGCATGCAAAGAGGGCTGCAGTTGCCCACACTGGTGCAAATGGTTTTTGCCATTAGACTTGAAGCACAAGTAGTTTTGTGTGAGGAAACATCCAGCATGTGGCAGAGTTAAAATTTGCATGTAGGAACTATTTCTCAGTGTAAAGTCGAAGGCTTTCACGGCCGGAATCCATAGGTTGTTGTGGGTTTTCCAGGCTTTGAGGCCGTGTTCTATTAGTATTTTCTCCTGATGTTTCGCTTGCATCTGTGGCTGGCATCTTCAGAGGATCTGAAGCCACAGATGCAGGCGAAACATCAGGAGAAAATACTAATAGAACACGGCCTCAAAGCCTGGAAAACCCACAACAACCTATTTCTTAGTGTTTTGTGTCAAAAATCCATTTTCCTTCTGCGCTCTCTCTCTCTCCCCTTCTCCATTTTCCTGCTTTGTCCTTAGCTTACTTTCACTGCTGTAAACTGAGTTCAAAGTCCAAAAATAATTGATCTTCACTGTGCTCTTGCAAAGACTGCCCCAAGAATTTCTGATCTGGTGAGAAAGAAGCAATCTCAATCTTTGCACTGACGTTCGCTTTTTACGCATACTGTTGCAAAATGTAGCAATGTAGTCTACTGTTGTTATATTAAGACCCATGCTACACCATGCTTCAAGACAAAATTTCATTTATTTGTAATTAGAAATAAATATTTCACAATATATAATTACATATTGTTTTTGTGATTAATCACTATGCTTTAATTATGTTCAATTTGTAACAATGAAAATACATCCTGCATATCAGATATTTACATTATGATTCATAACAGTAGCAAAATTACAGTTATGAAGTAGCAATGAAAATAATTTTATGGTTGGGGGTCACCACAACATGAACTGTTATTAAAGGGTTGCAGCATTAGGAAGGTTGAGAACCACTGGGCTAAGGGAACCTGAAAGCAACAAGAAGCATTTCACACACTCACACACACACACACACACACGAGTTTTTTTCAAAGCAAGAGAATGACCAAGGAAATAGTGGGACTGCTGCTCAGTAAGTATGGTAAAATGCTAACACATCACAACAAAAAGCCAGAACTACTCAATACTTATTTTGTTTCTGTTTTATCCAAAAAAGAGAACTATGTGCTTCCGTACATTAGCAGAGACCTTGATAAGGAATCTGGGTTGCAAATCAAGATTGAATTGGGCCATTTCTGCACTAGGCTGTTATAGTACTATTATTCCACTTTCAACATCCTGTGGAATCCCTGGGGTTTGCGGTTTAGGGAGTGGCCTCAGAGGCCCCTACCTAAACTGCAAACCCCAGAATTCCACAGGATGATGAAAGTGGAATAATAGCACTATAACAGTCTAGTATGGAAATGGCCTTAGGCCCTTTTCACACCTTACCTTCATCACGGCAGTGGGGAGCAGTGCTCGCGCGAGCCGCTCACAACAGCCCTTCTGCCTCCCGCATCGGCTTCCTGGTAGCGTGACCATCACACTAGCACCCCTTCCTTCCTTCCGCAGCGCAGTCTGGGAGCTGTAGGCTGCGCTGGGGGAAGGAAGCGCGACTGTCCCGGCTCGCTGAAGCACCGCACGCAGGTAAATGCGCGAGGGCGCCGCAAGCATTGCACGAGCGCACAGTATTTTTGGCTTACAGCCGAAAATAAAAAAATGTGCGCACCCCGCTTTAGCCTCGTGAGCGTCGCGCAAGTGGGAGTGTGTCATACGGAGTGACGCTCCCACTCACGCGACGCTCAAGGGGTGCTCGTGCAAAAAAAAAAGTATGCGAAAAAGGCTTTAGTCAGGAATCACCTACTTAACCTGAATGAGGTTAAATCTGCAGGGCCAGATGAATTGCATCCCAGAGTATTGAAGGAACCTACTGATGTACTCTCTGAACCACTTGCTATCATGTTTGAGAAATCTTGGAGAATGGATGAGGTGCCAGAGGACTGGAAACAAGCAAACATTGTTGCTCTCTTCAAAAAAAAAAAAAAAAAAAGGCAAGAAAGAAGCTTTAGTAAACTATAAGCCAGTCAGCCTGACCTCAGTACCAGGAAAAATATCAAATGGATTGTACAGGAGTCTATCTGCAACTATCTTGATGACAACACAGTTATTAGTAGGAGCTAGCATAGGTTTGTCAAGACCAAATTGTGCCAAACTCATTTTTTTGTTTTTTTAAAATCTGGCCAGTAGTTTATTAGGTGGTGGGAATGCTGAGGCTGTCACATATCTGAGTTTCAGAAAAGCATTGCATAAGGCCTCTCATTATATTTTGATTAGCAAACTGATTAAATATGGAATAGATGGAAACATCATCAGATGGATCCATAATTGGTTGGAAAAGCATGCTCAAAGAGTTGTCATTAATGGCTGGAAGGAGGTCTCAAGTGGAGTGACTCAAGGTTCTGTCCTAGGGCCATTACTCTTCAACATTTTTATCAATGACATAGGGCCTTTCCGCCCCACACTGTTATAAGTGCTATTATTCTACCTTTAACATCCTGTGGAATTCTGGGGTTTTCAGTTTACTGAGAACAAAGAACTCTCCGGCTGAGAATTCTAAGTGTCTCTCCCTAAACTGCAAACCCCAAGATTCCATGGGATGTACGTCTAACCAAAGCAGTATTCACTTACATGAGCTTTTATAGATCTGGATGAAGCCATATTGGCCCCTTGTGTCACCTGACAAATGCCAATTAAAGCTGCCTTATGGAAGTTGTGCTGACAGATAGAAGACTAGCATCCTTTTCTTCTTGCCAGCTAGTATATTATTGTGAAGCATGAGATAACTGTTTCTGGTTGCTAGACTAGTTGGTTCAAATAACTCCCTGGCACTCTTGTTTATTATGAATTTATTTTTCAAAATATTTTTTGCACACTGCAGTTAATTTCCTGGCTAGTATTGGATCAAAAGCAGATTTTTTAAAAAAGTAATTGTGATGGCAGTGATGTTGATAGAACAGAATATAGCCAAACTGATCAAAACAGAAAACTATTAATTGTATTGCAGGGGGTATTTTTTTTAAAAAAATCGAAAACTGATAAACAAAGACAACTAGTAAGAACACAGCCATGTACACGTGACTGCAAAGACTGCCAAGCTTTTGAGCATACCCAAAAGTCTGAGCTTACCAAGAATAAATTATTCAAAGCAAGTCTTCCTGGCAAAAAACGGAAATTTTCCTTCCATACAGAAAACAGGAGATGAGCTTTGGAAAATACTGATTCTCCTTCTGTCAAATACACTGGAGTCTTTGGGGCCTTTATTCTGATAACAACTGTTAAATAAATAATGTCTGAGGAAATTTTTTAAAAAAAGACCATCTGAGAAAAGTAAGTCACTGTATAAGTAAACACAAAATAAAATGATGAGGTGGGGTAGGTCAAGATTATCCTGTAGTTCCCACGCCAGATCTTCCAACATCAACACTGTGGTTTGGCTGAAGAAAAGCAGGAATGGCTTGCCATAGACATTCACATACCGTGACTCACAAATGCTCCACTTCCTGACCATGCTCCTTTTGGCTCCAGAACTTCTCTTTGTATTTTGTTTGAGTTATTGATGATGTCATACATCCTTAGTTCAAGCCAGTGATTCCCAAACTCCAGATGTTTTGGACATCAGCTCTCAGAATGCATGACTGCTGGCCAAGCTTGTTGGGCCTTCTGGGAGCTGAAGTCCAAAATAACTGGAAGCCCAAAGCTTGGTAACCACTGCTTCAGGCTGTAGCTCATTGGTGGGCAAAGTGTGGCCTGTGGAATATATGCAGTCCTCTAGGGATGCTTTTGCAGTCCCAAGGGGCCCCCAGGGGTCAAAAATATTTTTTTTGCCCCCAAAATGCATTTAGGAAGTATGGAGGGCATTTTTACCACTTTTGGAGGCAAAATGTTTACAAATTGTTTTTGTTTGTTTGTCCTGAAATGCTCAAAGATATCCATTAGAGGGCACAGGGGTGCATTTTCACTACTTTTTGTGGCCTTCCTGGTCAATCTAGGCCTTTTTTGAAACCCCAAAAATGGTGAAAATGCCCCCATGCTCCCTGCAGGCATTTGGGGGCAATTTTTATTTTATTTTATTTTATAGTTGCCCACTTCTGCTGTAATTCTGGTACCCAAGCCCTTTGTTAATGAAACAGAAAAATTTGAGAAAAACAGTACAATGTTATGTGATTGCAAAAAGCTGAAAATACTGATGTGAACAATTTCTTCTTCACTAAAGAAATAGCATTTACTTAATACTGAACATTCTAACACAAATGTGTTTTGATTGTTATCAGAAGGGGTTGTTTTAGTTAAAAAATATTTTAGAAATAATAATAATAATACAAGTGAAAATAATTCTTTTCCATGGGGTAGATGTTGTATTGTTGTTGTGTGCCTTCAAATCATTTCTGACTTATGGTGACCCTGAGGTGAACCTATCATGGAGTTTTCTTGGGCTGAGAGTGTGTGATGTGCCCAAGGTTACCCAGTGAGTTTCTATTATTATACCAGAAGAAAGCAAATATATATATATATATATATATATATAAATGTGTGTGTGTGTGTGTGTGTGTGAAATAATATATACATATGTGTATACATATCTATAAATCAATAAATACAATTTTAAAAGTACATTTAGATTCATTTCTATGTGATTCTATGTCTTATAAATGGAAAAATAATCTTGATCGAGTTGGTAACAACCTTTTTTTCTCTTTACATATTTTGACCCTACCCCATTTGGGTGAAATCAATTTAATCTTACATTTGAATTGTCTTTTGATTTTTACCACCTCTCCAGATTCTATTCTAGCCTTTTGTATTTCCTTTATAAGTTATCTGACATTACATTTCTACTTCCCACTTTCCTTTTGTTGGATTTATACTTTTTTTTAACATGTATCTTCTATTACCATTAGGATTGTTCTTTTTATTGACTTTCTGCTTTTTCTAAATTGTTACCAGTAAGTTTCCGTGGCAGAGGGGGGAATCAAGTCCTGATTTCTACAATTGTAGTTCAATTCTCAAACTATTGCACCAAGCTGGCTCTCTTAGGAGGCCCTTGGGGCTTCAAATATGGCATAAGGGCCATAAATGGCCCACAGACCACATTTTGCACAACCCTGAAATATCGGTAACTCCTGCTCCTGCCCATTATTTTAAGAATGGGCCAGATTATTTGTTTGGCAGCAGTTTTCTATGGCCACAAATAGAAACCTTGTACAGCTCTAAGAATGTAATTCTTTTAACTGGAGATGACAGACATTGAACCTGGAACCTTCTGTATGTAAGTGCATGTGAGTCATCAAAGTGATCTGCTTTTCATCAGGGAAATCACCTTTCTTTTAAATGTTTTTATATTGGATGGTCGGGGTCATTGTGGCCTAAATCAGAGGTGGGCAGATGACATTGACGGCAATTCTCATTTGCCTTATCCGGCATAGTCAGTGGTAAGGAATGATAGAGAGTATATGTCTGCAGCAGAGCATTAAGGAGCGAAGACATCAATGACTTAAGGAAACAAAGTAAAGACTTTATTATAAGAACTCCATTCTAAGATAGGAAAGTAACTCAGGGTGCTATCTTAATCTAGCTGAATTCTCTGGAAGTGCTGGGAAGAATGAGAAGAGGCAGAGAAACATCCCTAAGAGTATTGGTTTACATCACAGAGGGGTCAGGATGGGTAGGGATGAGAAGGGAGGATACTTCAGGTCACTCAAACTAACTACCGTAGCTCTATATTACACTGCCTACAGCGAGGCATTCTGGATTCTTCAGTGCTAAGTGCTGTTGCACTTCAAGGAATGCCACTGGAGTCCAGTGCCATCTAGAGGGCCACATTTTACTCATCCCAGCTTAATCCCAATTCTAAGTCCCAACTAGTGTAGACCTATTGAATTAATTGCTGAATGATAAATCAGTACTCATGTCACTCCCTATTGATTCAGTGGGCCTAAGTTAGTTGGCTTTAGGCTTTTATTTATTCACTAGCATATATACTCGGCATTGCCCGGGATTTTATTTTCTCATATTTTTTTTTATTATTTATTTGTATCCCGCCTCTCCATATGGATCGAGGCGGCGAACAACTTACAAATAGCATGTATTTTGATACATTTCTTATACATGCCCCCAACAAGCTGGGTACTCATTTTACCGACCTGCGAAAGGATGGAAGGCTGAGTCAACCTTGGAGCCCGGCAGGATCGAACTCACAACCTTGTGGCTTGCAGTACTGGCATTTAACCACTGCACCACCAGGGCAGTATCATAGATAATACTTGTTAGAAAGATTTGAGATCCTGTGTCTCTAATTCCCCGAACTGTCTTGTTTAGTACCTGTAACTTTTCCCCATATTTCCCCAATCCAATTTGTATTCAGAGTTATTAACATACAGAGGCTGGGTTCCTGAAGGAATACACTACACTCCTCTTTGCTGCTAGACCTCATCTCCATAGCAACCAGCCAAGCCCAAGAGCTCTCTGGCTGAGAATTCTAAAGATCCCTCCCTAAACTGCGAACCCCAGGATTCCACAGAAACTTCCCAGGCAGCCAATCATATGAGGTCTTTGCCTGACACAGACAGACATACAAACTTTGACTTTTATATAGTAGATTTCACAAAAAGTATTGGGTAATTGCTTTTCAACCCATCTGGACTCCAAAATAACAGATTTAAAACCTATCTCAAAAAGTTGTTGGTATATTTTAGAAAAGGCTCCAATTCTGATAACAAATTGGGGCACTTTCTGAAAAATAACAGCGGCTTTTTGAGGATATTCCATCCAAATTATAGCTTTTAAGATGGCAGAAATATTCCAGGTATTAATATGCAGGCACTCCTTTTTAACAAATCCTCTAAGAAGCTCCTTTTTACACACACAGCCACCCCTGCTTTTCCTCCCAGCCCTCTGTTTACCAAGAAGGTTTTTGTTTTGTTTTGCATCAAGTTTTTATTTCTTTTGCATCAGCATTGGGAGAATGTTGAAGAAGTGCTAGACGGATAGAGGGTTTTAGTTTTGCACTGCAGTGGTATATTTTTAGTGTGTGTGTTTCCCCTCAAGTCCTCTTTCAACTTACGGCAAACCCATGAATTTCATAGGGTTTTCTTAGTCAAGGAATACTCATGGGTGGTTTTGCTAGTTCCTTCCTCTGCAATATAGCCTGCACCACCTGGTATTCATTGGCAGTTTTCCATCCAAGTATGAACTAGAGCTGACCCTACTTAGCTTTCCAGATCAGTTGGAATCTAGTGCCTTTAGGGTATCTTCAGTAAACACACAATGAAGTTTGAGTTGGTAAGAACGAGATTCTGCTCTAGCAGATGCTACTGTATCTGTGTGTGCCTGTCTACAACAGGCAAGATGAACAGCACCTGTCTCCAGAATTACTTATTTAGCGTTCATGAACAAGTAGATAAGCTTCCTTCACCACTTCCCTTTGGTATGTTAAAGAAGCCTGTAAGTTTGGCCACCAAAGTGGAAAACATAAGAAAGGTGGAGGCTGATAAAGTAAAATTCATTCCTGGATGCAAGTTATTTCAAGTTATCTCTAGAACAGGGGTTAGCAAAGTGTGGCCTGTAGGCCATATACAGCCCTCCCGAGCTGTTTTTTTCGCTTTGGGCAAGGGTTCAACTGTAAATCAACTGTAAGTCAACTGTAAATCAACTCTTCAGTGTATTTAAAAAATTCCATCTTTTAATTATTCTTGGAATTTAATTACTCTTGGAATTTTATTGCTAGAAGCCACCTCTGGTCCCATTCCAGGAGAAAAGGGACATATAAATATCATAAATAAATATTTTTTGCTTTTGCTTTTTTCCCTTTTTGCTTCAAAATGGCCCAAAATGATCTCTAGTCTAAAAAGCATTTCCACATTTTGGAGCCCTCCAAGACCCCAATATCAAAAGAAAATTTTGTAAAAATTTTCAAAAAAATTATTTTTGCTTCAGCATGTTCCAAAATGCTTTCTAGAAAGGCTGCAAAACATGTCCCATATACAGTGTTTGGAGATTTAAAAAAGGTTCTTTTGTGGGAGCAGGTGTGGCCCTCTGAGGTCTCTTGGATGGCTAAAGCAGCCCCCTAATCTTCTGAGGTTGCCTGTCTCTGCTCTAGAAGGTTCCAAAAGTTTTTGTTTACTTATGGGAGGCCTATCTGACCTAGTTGTTTCATTTTCTATGTGCATATTGTTAGTTTTGGGTAAACAGTTTGTTGGAACAGGCTGAAGGCCTTTCCACTCTATAGAATCATAGAATCATAGAAATTCAGAGTTGGAAGAGACCACACAGGCCATCCAGTCCAACCCCCTGCCATGCAGGAACACCCTCAAATCAATCCCGACAGATATATATACTGTTATAGTGCTATACTATACTGTTATAGTGCTATTATTCCACTTTCAACATCCTGTGGAATCCTGGAGTTTTTAGTTCACTGAGGCCAAAGAGCTCTCTGGCTGAGACTTGTAAATGGCTCTACCTAAACTGCAAACCCCAGGGCTATTTCCGCACTAGACTGTTATAGCGCGATTATCCCACTTTCAACATCCTATGGAATCCTGGGGTTTGCAATTTAGGGAGGGGCCAGCCGGTCCCTCCCTAAACTGCAAACCCCAGGATTCCATAGGATGTTGAAAGTGGAACAATCACACTATAACAGTCTAGTGCGGAAATGGCCCAGGATTCCATAGGATGTTGAAAGTGGAATAGAAGCACTATAACAGTGTAGTGCAGAAATGTTCTGCATTGCTTTTTTTGTTGGTTTGTGGTGCAGGAACTGATCCCCATTCTTTCCATGTTGTTTTTACCCCTGGTTCCAAATTTTCTGTGAAAGAAGTAATGTCGAGAAACACATCTATTTTGTTAACTGAGCTATACCTGCACATATATGAAAGAAGAGTATAGCTTAAGAACAAACCATCCTGATGGAACCGTAGTGTCTTTGTTCATTAAGCATCCAAAGCAGTCTCTTTGCTAGAGAGGAGACAGCTAAATGGCGGCCTATTGGTTGTAAATGCATTCTCACAATTAATTTCTCAGTAGGCAGTGCCCATACCAATATATCAAGCAGCAACTGGCCTAATGCTTCACATCTTGTGTTGAACTTGTTTGTGACCCCTCTCAGCATGAAAATTTATTGTATGCCAGGGTATGCATTGCCAGGACAGAAGCTTCTAATGAATACTTTGAAGGAGAGGTCCTGCCAAGCTGAAAACAGCACATAAAGCAAAATGATTTTTAATGATCTTCTGGGCATGAAATGAAAAGATGTTCCAGAAGTCATTATGCACTGAATTGGCTTAAAGAAAGAGATGGTGGCTTAAAAAAACATATATGCCTAATGGTGCCATATACTCTATCCAAAGTAGATTTTGAGTTGGGGGCATGGCCAACTGATGCTAGCCATAACCTGACAAAAGGAGCCAACCAATGGAAAGACCTATTGGGGCAGTTCATATACTACCACTGGCAATCCCAAGGACTCCTTTTGTTAAAAAGAAGTCTTGAGGGGGAAAAAAGGATAAGAAGATGTGCAGACCAGAGGTGCATATCTTTTGGCTAGCACATTGTCAAAGCTTTTGTCAGTGCTAGTGTATTGGTAATGGAAGGGTCAAAGACCTAATAAAATCATGATTTGCACTTGTCCAGTGCATGAAGGATTAGAACGTAACATTGCCATTCTGAAGTCTTTAAGCATCCAGTTCTTCATGAATGTGCAAAAGAGATATTTGCCCTTGAGCTTTGAACTGACATAAAATATTTACAAAGATTGCATAGCAACTGGTGCGGTTCCATTTGTGTGTGTATTTAGAGCTTCCCTGATAAAATGGGACCCCAGGAAATGTTTATTGCACAATTTATATGTGGCATGGCAAGTGGAATTCATATGATTCCATTTATGCAAAGAAAATGCCACCTACTTGAAATAAACAGTGCTTCTTCAGTAAATCCTCTGAGACAACTGTCTTTTTTCCCTCTTTCACCTACCAGTAAACCTCTTTGTTATTGCTCTGTTATGATCTCTTCCTCTTGAGGGCCCTGCAGAAGGAGTGCTAAATCATTTCTTTCTCCACATAAATTGAGCACCTATCTTTATCACCACTAAGTTAAAAATAACATTCTAGTGTAAGCTGAATCATACTGCACAAATATGGCACTTTGATTTAAACCATATTTGCCTGAAACACCTATGTCTTGAACTCAAGCGACAGCCTACTTCTCTTCAAATCTTTTCAGATTCTGTTTTCCATTTCACTGAATTGAGGAGTGTTGCTCTCTTCAGCAGTGTAGAGCTCATTATTTTTGTGCTGATCTATTTCATAAAAAGAATAGAGCTCTCATATAGCATAGTGGTTAAGAACCTGAGTTATAATGGCTTAGACATAAATTTTACCACTTCTATAAACTGACGTGGTGGCTTCACATTGACTGCCTTGCAGAAATGATTTAAAGTTTCCTGTGATGGCTTTTGTGCAGATCAGCAGACATTCTGAAATGTTATATGAAAGGCAAGATGACAACAAAAAATTAATTAGCTGTGCTTTCCTAGTGGTTATTGAAATCAGTACATGTTGATTCCAGTGATATCTGTGTTTACCATACTTGAAAACATTACATCTTTAAAAACTCAAGATAGAGCTCATTAGGAAATATGTTCTTTTTCCAGTTTCAGTGGTTCCCTAAAATGCACTTCTAAAAGTTCAGCAAATTTTCTCCACAAAGGAGACAAGAACCACAGTGTTAATTGGAGATAGGGGACCAATTTTTAGCAGAAATTTGGAAGTCAGGAGAAGGTGTTTTGTCCTTCCTGCCCCATATGTTTTGTAAATACCGACACAGCCCCTTTTCACTTATTTATTTATTCATTCAAGGCATATATGTATCACTTCTTGACCTACCGGGCCTCTGAATAAATATCCAATTGATTAAAAAAAACACTTTAAAAAATCAAATAACTAAAAACCAATTAAAAATACTTAAAAACATTAAATGAATAACTAAAAACCAATTAAAAACAGTCCAAACTCCTCTTTAAAAACCCAGACAAATAGTCTAAAAAACTGCCAGAACAGACACACCTAATTTTAAGTGCCAAAAACCATATGAAACAACACTTCCTTCGCTGCCCACTGGAAAATCAGAAGGGAAGGAGCCAGCTCCACATTCCCCAAGAGGAAGTGGCACAGCTGGGGTGCTGCTACAGAAAAAGCCCTGTCACATGTACACACCAGCTTAGCCTCAGGGGGTGGGAAGACACATAATTGGAGCTCTGTTCATGATCTTAGATTTCAAGCAGGCTCATATGGAAGGAGTATCTTCTTCTTGCATTTATATTTGACAGGTATGTGCTTGCTAAAATATATATTTGATGTTATAATATGTAGGGAGATCAAGCTTTGCACACAATATAAGGATTATAAATGCACCCACCAGTTCATTGTATTTTTCAGCTTCTGGTTATAGTATCTGTAACACCACAACCTGTGACCTGGTGAAAAGTGTCAGTAGTCTCCTTTCAGAAAAAACAGCAGAACCTCTTCATTTCTTCCACCTAAAGAACATGTGTGGCAGCTACACAAGCTGGCAGTAGTATTTCTGTCATACAGCTCAGATAATAAAAGTTAACTCAGTCAGTGCCTATCAGTTTAGAAGATGAATGAGCTCACCCCAAAATTCCTACCTATCTGAGGTACTCTCCAGGTATACCAAGGGATATGTATTTGTAAATTTAAGAAGTAGTAAAGAGAAAAGTGGGAGCGAAACATGGTCAAAACAGATTAATGGGAAGGTGCATCCCCTACAACAGTTAACAACAACAACAAAAGTACAGTCCTTTTTAACTCTAAGGCAGTGCAACTAAGGCCATTTCCGCACTAGACTATTATAGTGCTATTATTCCACTTTCAACATCCTATGGAATCCTGGGGTTTGCATTTTAGGGAGGGGCCTTTGAGGTCTTTGATTCCACAGGATGTTGAAAGTGGAATAATAGCACTGTAACAGTCTAGTGCGGAAATGGCCTAAGATGGTTAGTGGCCTGCAGCAGGCATGAACGGAAAATGGAGAACTGGAGGAGGAGGAAATGAATCAGCCCAGCAATGTAAACCTGACATAAACAGAGAACTGTCTGTATTGTAATTGATGTAAGACCTAAGATGCTTGATGGGTCATGTAGTGCTTGATCTTGTAATGATTGGTTGGGTTTTGTTGTTGTTATGGTCAACAGATCATAAACAGCTTGCTCTTACATTACTGTTATCCTTCAAGGGGATTATCATTCCAATATTATGTTCCCTCCAGCATGTAGGCAACAGCCTTCCCCATGCCAAAGGCAGCACAACACTTCACTTCCTCAGAAGTGTCACTCTTTGCTAGCAAATAGGGATAGGGCTTGTAATGATTTCCTCAGAATGGGTGTGGAGGAAGCAGCATTTTGCTCATCCAATCAAAGCTTGAAAGATGTACCAGGGGAAATGATATTTTCAAGAGAAATCCCTAGTACCTGTAAACATGTTTGAATCATTGAGTCATAATTAAATTAGTGGCTGCTGCTTGGTGCTAGAGTAGGAGGAATAATATACTTTCGAAAAACTTGTACAAGCCAGGGCAGGATTTCATTCTATAAACCTACACTGAGCACTTTGTATCTTGAGCAAGATTTAATTTTCAAATGCTGTGAAATGTCATTCTTTTACAGATAAAATATATCTATACATTAGACTTTGTGAGCAAGGAATAAATTACATTTCTGCGATGATGCAGCTTTTAAACAGGTTGCTTGTGTGAATTACAACAATGGAAGCTCTAGTCGTATTTCTGTGGATGTTTCACACAACACTTAAGGGGAATGGGTAGGAAAACGCAGTTATATCACAAATCATTTTGTATGGAGGAATACCTTTTCCTTTGTTAACATCTTCCATACTCCCCCTTCCTCAGACACACACCAACTTTACAGTATCTGCAAATTCTGGAGAGCTGTGGAATTCTTGGCAGGGTCAGAAAAACAATAAATATTCTTGCATATCAAACACCTGCCTGCTGTGGTTCTGGGAAGCAAAACCTAATTTTACAGGTTGCTATTCAAGTGGAAAATCTAATCTTGGACTTACTTAGCAGGCTGTCCATGCCCAAGAGGAGAGGTTTACCATTTTTATGAAGCTACTGAAAGCACATGAGAAGCAAATAGACAGTAATTGATGGAATAAGTATCCTCACACTAAATATATAATGAAGAGTGAATATATTGAACTTTCAACAGATGGCTAATCAGTATAACCAAACGCACATGTCCCCGCAGAATCACTTATGATTTACTGCTAGCACACAGAGAGAGCTTGCTTTCTCAAGAGGATGGAGAGGAAATATAAAAAGAAACATTGTTTTCAATGAACTGTTGAGAGAGGTACTACATTGTCTTGCTTCACAGGGAGAAGCATTAGAGAGAGAAAGGCACTGCAAGGAACCATAACCCTTGCTGTTTACCCAATTGCCAGTTGATTTCCCCAGCGGGGAGCAGACTTGTTGCTCGCCTAGAAGATTTTTGTCATGGTTCTTTCAGCTGTGAAAGAAATGGAACAAAGGAATGTTGGGACTACTAGTTCATCTCACTAAGTATTGTCTACACTGACTGGCAGCTTTGGCTTGCCAGGTTTTCAGCATCAGTAGCCTTACTTGGAAATACCAGGGACTGCTAGGCGCTTCTGCAGCCTGAAGGCATGGGCAACTGCATGACTGGGAGCCAATTTTTCCATGACATATCTCTCACAAGTTCCATACTCGTCCTCCCCACCAAAGCAAGCTCAAATACCTCTGTTTTTTTCTGGAGTCCCTCCCAAAATGGCAACAGCACTTTCTGTTGCCATTCTGGGATGGACAGTAGAGGAAAACAAGTATTTCGAGATAGGACAGGGCAGAGGTATATCTATGGTGGGGCACATAGGGTACATGCCCTGGGCACCATTGCCGGTATGTGTGTGTGTGTGCGCGCATGCATGCAAAAAAATCCATGCTTGTAGGGATGGGGTAGGGTAAGAAGGTAGGGGCACAACTTCCATGCTTGCCCTAGGCACTGTTTACACTAGATATGCCACTGGAATGGGGTACTGGAGTGCTTGTGGTATGCGGGTATCTTCATATGTTCATGCATTTGGGGGCAAAAATCACCCTAAGATTGTATTCATTTTTTTTTTTTGCAGGTTGGAGTGCTTTGGGAGACTATGCAAGGCTTCAGGGACAACAAAAGTGGGATTCAGGGCTGCATGAAGCCCATCAGCCAGTCTGTACACATCTGTGCTGTGCTGAGATATTCTCAGTGGGATCCTAACCACCAGCCCCTGCTCCTAATTATAATTGCTCACTGCCCATTGCACCTGGGTAGAGTTTGTCCTGCTACTCCAAAAGATATCTTAAGTAGACAGTAGCAACTGATGCTACTGCCATTCTAAGCATGGGCGGAGGAGAGAAGCAGCAATAGGACCTGCTCCCCCACAGAGAAGTGTGGGCCTGGCATTGGTTATGCAAGGCAGACCCCTTGCCAGGGGGACTGAATGGATTTGGGGTAGACCACCCCTCTGCATTATTTAGGTCTTGACTTTGCCAACAGTTTAATCAGTTGCCCAGAATGGCCCCTCCCAGAGCATGTGCTAAACTGAGGCACACAATGAGGCTCTGTATGTTGGTGCAACCACTCTGCCCGGTTGTATTCTCAGCAGGTGCCTTGATGATACATAACACACACAGCTTCAATGGCATCACTAGCTTTAAAAAATGGCATTCATGTTTGTGAGTACTAGTTGTAGTATTTCTTTCTTTCTTTTTAATATATTTTTATTAAAATCATTCAGTCTTTCCAAGTACATCATCTAACATACTATATTTGATTTTCAATTATATAAAATACATATCATTCTTACTTTTTTTTTGTCCTGTTATGATAAGGATCTTCTATTTACCTTTACATAAATTTAAATATTTAACCTTACGTAAATTTTCTATTTTCTTTAAACAATCCTTAATTACATTTCAAGGTACATATTTTCTACTTCCCACACACTCTTGTTTGGATGATTAACTTTATATACATAAATATCCTCTATAATTGTTCTATACCTGATGACTTGCCTGCATCTTATGCATCATTTCTTTCATCATTTTTTTATACCTTCTGCTTAAATTTCCATCTTTTATTTCTCTTATATTTAACATTTTTTCCTCTTAAAAAAGCTAGTTGTAGTATTTCAGAAAGCAGATTATTTCATAATGGCTGTTTTGTAACCTTCAGGGTTTGCTGCTTTCAGTGAGGGGTAACATCTCTTTGCATCTGTGAACATCACTGCAGCCCAACATGAACAAATCCTGCTTTGTAGAAATTAAATTTCCTATAGTGTTCACACATTTCCCCACAATACACAAAACTGACTCCAAAACACATAAAATACATTTGAATCTGTATTCCCTTCCCAACTTCTGAGTCAATTGAATTACACAGAAAATGTGTCATGAATTTATCTCCTCCTCAAACTATAACTCAAAATATAGAATTTTTAGAGTTTCCATATGGTACTGAATTTTTTCCTCCATATTATGTTTCATGGATCTCTTGGGCTGAAAGATTTGTGTAAATTTTTGATGCCATTAAGTCTTCCTAGAGTTAAATAAACCATTTTTATTTAATCATTAATGCTTTAGTGCAACAACTGACCTCAGGGAGAACTTGGTAATGTAATATTCTTGAGCATTTTCAGGATTGAAAAAGAAAAAAAACTGACTGGAGAAAGCTTTCACTTAGTCTTTAGATATTAATTTAAGGACAGCTGGTTGCAAACATTTGGTCTGTTTCAACACAGGGTCACACTTCTATTCTATACTCACCTTTGAACTAAAGGTTGATCAGAGTAACTCAGAGGAAGTAGGTGGAAAATGTGGCTTCTGTATATTTCTAGAACTAGTGCAGAGAAATGTGCACAAAATGAGAGAGGTATATAGAGATATGCTGGGAAAGAAACCAGAGAAGAAAGCCAGAAAGTTTTGGAGAATACAATACACAGAGAAAGGGAGTAGAATGAAGGATGGTAGGGGTATGTAGGGTCATAGGGAATAGCCAAGTGGACAACTAAGTGCAATTGTCATATCTTGGCAATAAATTTGCAACCTGATACCTATGGAGAGCCTGGCAGGCAGAAAACTAGGCCTGCAAGTGTTCTTGTCAGGTTTAACTGGTATAAATGCTCCAAATGGAAATATTCTGGTACTGGAACAGGGCAGAAAGGAACCATGTTTGGATTTGCTAAATCTAAATCCAGTTTATTACTCTGATCCAAGCCCAGTTCAGGCATGTCAGCTATGCCAGTCTGGAGCTGGCACAGCTAATTCCCATGTTGATTTCAATGGGAGGACATTTTAAAATATAAAGATCTGCTGGGGCTAGACTGTGAAAATACACGCACCTTCTGCCCTGGCCAGTGTGAGCTAGTGTGGTTGTTCTGAGCTAGCATGCAGCTGTACAGCCATTTCCCACCAGCTCCATCGAGAATTGCTCTATATGCTCTCATCCCCTCTTTGGAAATGATCACACATAACTGAACGGACAACCTGCATTGTTCTCTCTTGGTGTGACACCATCAGGTCTTTGGGTCAGATGTTTCCTGTACAGGCAAATATCCATAGCAAAGGCCTCTCTGTGTCTCCTTGCGACCTGGAAAGACTGTATTAGGTGTGTAGTGAGTCTTAAAAGATTTGTATCACTGATCCTTCTCAGTGGTCACTTCCATCCTGTGGAATTTCCTTTCCACAGGAGGCCAGGATGGCCCTCTTTCTGCTATCCTTTCACTGGCAGGCAAAGAGGTGTGTGTTCAAACAGACCTCTGATGAGTAACTGCTTGCAGGGTGCCTTTCTGTGGTGTGTGCATGCACTTTATTTTTAATCGTGGTGCTTTTGAAAGGTTTTATACTTAAGAAAAAAATAAATGCTTTTAAGATGATGATTTTTAAATTATGTTTTCATTTTTGTTGTCAAGTTTTTTAACTGGCGATCATTTCTTGTTTTTTACATTGTAAGCTGCCTTGGGACTTATACTAGGAGAAGGGTGGCATATAAATGAAAAAAAAAGAAAAAGGTTACTTAATTAATAAAGTTAAGCATGCCAGGTGAAGAAACTAAGGAGTTTCTCATGGAAAAGGCATTTTATTTTATTGTGCTTTAATCTGTACCGTGCCTGGAGGAAGACTTTGTCTATGAAGAGTTTGTCATAAAAACAAGCAAGCAAAGTAGCCATGGAACTTGAACTGTAGCTCTCGTTGACCAGTTGTTCAACACCCAGGACTAATACCTTACCTTCTCTATGTCAAAATTTAGATTGTAATTACTTAGTGTAGGAAGCTATATTTTTGATCAGTATTGGTACTACATTAGGTAGAGTGAAGCAGCTGCCTCAGATGGCAGATCCTGCAGGACAGGGACTAGTGTCCATCTTGCATCCCTAAACTAATTTGATCGTGTCAAGTGAAGAAGAGGCAACCAGTACTGATCTAAGTTTTGAAGGCCAGTCTGATCACAGCATGCTTGGGGCCCAAGGAAACAGGGAAAGTTGTCCTTTGCTTCAGGTAGTAAAATATTTTTGGACAGACTTGACACTGATGTATCATTATATCAGTGAAAAAAATACATTCCTACAATATTTTCCACAAAGTCTATCTGAGGCAATTACATAAAAATTATATCTATCAACATATGATTAAGCCAACAAAGGTTTTCATAAAAGAGCCAAACCTAAGTTTAGCCTATGTTCAGTGTCGGAGCTTGGAGTATGTGTGTGTGTGGGTGTGTGGCCGCGGTGCGTGGGCATGGCTGTGGTGCATGGGGGCGTGGCCAGGGCATGCAGGGGTGTGGTTCTGGCCGGGACATCCCAAGAACATTGCCACCCAGGGCGAATTGCCCCCCCCACATTTCTACATGACTGCTTATGTTTAGAAGAATTGCTCATTCAAGTGGTTAAAGATTCCTGTTTGTCATAGCACATTTTTTAACCTTTTCTTTTTTTTAGTTACTGGTCATTGAAAAGTAAATATGGGCTTAAGTCCAATTACTAAGGGTACATATCTCTATGCAAACTCCATTGTGGTAGAAAAAACACTGGGTTAATCAAAGGGAATAAAAATTATCCTTAATATCTAGATTGACCTACACTAACTGTACCAAAAAACCGCAAAACTAGTGAATAAGAGAACTGGAAAACATCACGCAGTATCACAAAAGGTATGTTCAGACAGAATTATCTTCATGGTCCACGTGTATGTGCCAGCAGAGGAGGACAGCTGATTTAACCGAAGAAAAGCATTTAGGCATGGATATTGAAAAGACTCAAGCACACATCTTCTACATTCCTCACTCCACAAAGGAAAAGATGTACAAAAGGGCCACACCTGATGACCTCAGCAGCTTGTGTTCATACAGGTGAGGATAATCTTTCAGACCTCCTGGTCTAAAACTGTTTAATAGGTTTGAATTTACCTTAAATTGGGCTAGATTGGAGCCCGTGCAGCTGATGAAGCAATGATGTAATACAATTACAGAACTGTGTTCCCTTTAGCTGCCACATCTTGTACTAATTGCAATTTCTGAACGCTCTTTAATGGAATCTCTGTGCAGAGCAAATTATACAGCTTCAAAGTACCCTGGTTGTGAGTAATTGGAGGGGAAAAAAGTTTTCTTTTTTTTCCTGTAGAAAAGACGATAATTGTGGAAACTGGGGACAAAAAACAAACCCTTGCCATGTGCAACTATATCCTGTTTGTTTGAGAGCATGCCACTCAGGACATGGAATGCTCAACTGTATGCCTTCTTTTTCACAGATAGTGCTACATCATCCAGGAATTGTTTCAAAGGAGCCTTCCCTGTTTCTACCATTAACATGGGGAACACAATGCAGTGAACAAAAAAGCTTTTAACTTATTTTTTATTTATTTTGGCAGCTTACAGTAGTATTTTTTTTTCTAAACATGCAGGAGACTATAGTGAATCTGAAGACTGATTTAGACAGGTCTAAAACAAAGTTATCATTGGCCATTTCCGCACTAGACTGTTATAGTGCTATTATTCCATTTGCAACATCCTATGGAATCCTGGGGTTTGCAGTTTTGGGAGGGGCCAACTGCAAACCCCAGGATTCCATAGGATGTTGCAAGTGGAATAATAGTGCTAGAACAGTCTAGTGCGGAAATGGCCATTGTTGTTGTGCCTTCAAGTCATTTTTGACTTACAGCGACTCTAAGGCAACCCTATCATGGGGTTTTCTGGGGCTGGGATGCCCAAGGTCACTCAGTGGGTTTCCATGGCTGAGTGGGGAATCGAACCCTGGTCTCCAGGGTCATAGTTCAATGCTCAAGCCACTATACCATCCTGGCTCCCATCTAAAATAAAGTGAAGTCCTCTACTTTTGAAATCTGTAACATTGATACCGCAGGGCCAAAGATTCACAGGGTAGCATCACAAAGCTTCATTATTAGATGCATGTTACACTGAGTTGGTAAGGAGAGAGACCAATTTAAATGCTTAGGTGTGGGCTGCCAGGCTGTATATTAAAAAAAGAAAAGAAAAAGATGAAGTGAAAGAAAGAAAGAAAGAAAGAAAGAAAGAAAGAAAGAAAGAAAGAAAGAAAGAAAGAAAATAAAAATAAAAAAACAGTCTAAAGTCTAGATTTCACCAAGTTAATGTTCAAGCAGTGGTACTGGTATTATAATCCAAGGGGCTGAGATTTTCAGATATAACAGCCAGGGTACAAAATAAGATCAGGAAATCAGTGGTGTAATGGCCCTTTCAATCCAACACTATTGAAGAAGAACCTTGAGTTTGATAAGCTTATGACCAATAGGGCATTCTTGAGTTCTTTGTGGATCATGGAGTGAATCTTTTATAAGCATTACAGCTACAACAGTTACATTCAGATCCATACAGTTGTGCATTCATTTTTCTGCTGCTGAGGACAAACAGGTTTTCTCCAATATTTCCTTATTACAATTAAATTCAGTTGCAGAGCCTAAAGTGTGCAATAGAACACTAGTGAGGCTTGAGATAAAGGCTTTTTAACTTTTTCCTTCTGATAATTTCCCCTCAAAAACCACTTTCCCTTCTGCTTTTTCACACAGAAGAAAAACAACAAAGGGTGGTGATTTCTATCAATAAAATCCATGGGGGGGGCGGTTAAGTAGTTCCTATATCCACAACTGATCTTCCTGTACAATCTCGCATGACTGCATTTTGTAAAAGAAACAAGCAAAGGCCAAATGATGACACTTTGCTGAGATAAAACAACAAATGGCACCTCATCCCCATTTAAGGATATTAGTACACTGAACAAACCACGTTACTTTGGGTTCTGAGGCAGAAAATCTCTTAACCACTTCCTTTGACAGTTAAAATGCAGCAATATTAGAATAACTATGTGCTACATTTCAAGAAACCAAAAATCTATTCCTGAGGCAATTGCTTCTCTGCCACACGGTAGGTTTAGACCTGAAGAAAATACTGGGCAATCAAACATTGAGTGCACTTTGGCATTAAATGCAGGCTTTAGTATATTATGAAGAATGAAAAATTTCTAATTTAGGTAAATTGGAAAGCAATCCTAATTTCCGTGTGTATTGGCTGGGGTTGGGTGTTAGGTTGAGGCAGAGGTTCCCCCTGGAGCAAAGTGCCTCCATCCACAGATGCCTACCTTCCAGCTGTCCCAATTTGGCAGAGATAGTTCCCCCCCACAAAAATCCTCTGTCACCCCGCATTTCCAGCTGCTTTTAAAATATCCCAGTTTCTGTTCCCTCCTGCCCCACTTTTCCCTCAGTTTACTTAAATTGCTGTAATCTGAGTTCAAAGTATAGAAGTAGTTTGCACTCAGTTAAATGACCAGAGGGGAGCTTGTGTGTTCTTCCTCATTAATAAATTTTGCCATCTCAAACACACTTCTGATGTGCTTGGACACTTGTGTCCCAGTTTTCATCTGTGTAAGCTGGAGGATATGTACCAGGCAGTCTCACACTGCCATACAACCCTGAACACAGCTGATCTCATCAGTTCACCAGGGAATCCCAGGGATCTCCAGCTAGAAAAGAATCCTGCTTGAAACCCTGCAGAGCTGCTGACAATCAGTATTGACAGTACTGGGCTATCTGGACTGACTCAGTATACCTACTTATGGATCTCCTGCATCCCACCAGCTCACACATTAGCCTGGAAATCCAGACTGTGATGCTGGAGAAACTTAAAGAAGGGCCTAAATGTGTGATGGTCAATCCAGAACTTGAGCACAGTACTACTTAAGTATCCAAACTCCCAAGTACAGGCACACCTAACTTTACTGATATAACAAAAGTGTTATATCCTTTTCCTAAAAGGAAAAAAAAAAAGACCTCTCATTATGTGGCCCTGTACCCACAACTGATCTTCCTCTACAATTTGTAGTCTCCGAGGCTGCATTTCATAAATGAAGCAAACCAGGGCCAAATTAAGATACTCTTGTCTGCTAAGCTGGAAAAATAAATGACGGTGCTCCTAGTCAAGGATCATAGTACATTGGACAAGCCAAATTACTTTGGCTCTTGAGGCCCAAGATTGAGCATTTCTTCACCAAGAATTAAAACCTTGTGACTGAGCATGAGGGTCACTGGTGTTGTTGCTGCTACTCTTATTGCACCGTTGAATGCACATTACACGATAGAGCATCACTTGGCCAGCTGCTGCTGTGTGATTAAGTCAATATATAGCTTGGAAAGATTATATGTGTCCATAAGGTTTGAATATTAGATTTATATCCAGTACACCATTGGGAAAAGGATTGTCTTATCCTCTTGCTGTGTATTTTTAAAAAACAAACAAATTTCAAGAGTCAAGAACAGTGCTGTAATGGAAACACAGAAGTTGGGAAAAAAAAGAACATAAACCAACAGTGTCAGTTATTCATATGGAATTAGAGAATTACAGAACCAGAGGATTATAATTAAAAAAAAGAAAGAAATAAGAACAATAGTTTGAGCAAACAGTTGTTTTCTGACCCTCAAATCTCATTGACACACATAAGGTATACAGCTTGGGAGAAAAAAAAGTTCTTGCTGAAGCTAATTGCCAGTTAATCAGTTTTCCATTGTGCTACAAAATATCATGCACAGTAAATGGAACATGCACCATTCTCTCACCATCTGTTTATGCCTTTTGGTGTATGGAGTCCCAGAAGGAGAGGAGCCAACACTGAGGGCTTCTTCAATATCCAAATTCAGCTGTTCCAATTTCTTCATCAGACGCAACATAGATTTTGAACATTCCCCTTCCTTTACAGACTGTGTCTAAAAGGAAGAGAGGGAAAAAAGGCGTAAAAACGTGTTGAAGATTTTTCTTCCTAATTTATTAAATTTTCACTGATCCACAGGCTAACTGTTCTTGTGTGATCTCACCCATGTCTGAAGCCTGAACTATCACCTTGGCTTTATTGACACAGACATGGAAACGTCCCATCTGGAGGGGCCCCTCCCTTGTTAACAAAGACCATCCAACACCAACTAACTGCCAGTGTGAGGCCCGGGCATCAAGACCACATGCTTGCTTTTGGATTACTTCCTTATGCTCCTTTCCATGAGGGATGGAAAAGAAATTTGTATTAACTGAGATTTTTAAATATAAATATATCCTATTCATGGTCTGTGAGACTATTCACAAATGCATCTTTTGGTTTCCCATCACTTGTGTGTATGCAGTGGGGGCCGGATACGAGTATCAGTTTTTTGATTTTTGATTTATTTTTTTTTGAACAAGTCAACACAATGCTTAAAAATCTGCATAGAAGCATCATTCAAAATGCATATATTTTGAAAAATATACACAGTACATGCTAATCTATGGCAAAAAAAAGTGTTAATATGCATGCATTAAGAAAAAGGCATTAGAGACACATTCACAAGGCAGAATGTGTGGCAACATATGCAGGACGTTCTCCCTTCTCTCTGGGAAATGGTTCCCTTTTTTCTTTTCCTTTTTTGGAGGGTTATTTTTGTTTGCTTGTTCTCCATTTTAAAATTCTATTTTCCTCCATGTATCATACACCTGGAAGGGGTAACAAGGATCATCTCGCCCAACAACCCAGCAGTATTTTTCCATTACCTTCTCCCACATTTCTCAACAGCTTCATAAATTATAAATGTAGCAGTGGAAACATTGGTTGTATCTTTTATAGAATGAGAAAACTGTTGAGATGGAAGGGAAGGGTCAACTAATCCAAGCTACTATCAATAGAAAACCGTAGCACAACCTTTGTTTACAAACCTCCAGCAAAAGGGAGTCTATGATCTTGAAGACTTGATATTATACACCACTATGGGGGATCCAGTAGATATGACTTGGTATACAAGGAAAATATTTAACAATACTCTTGATTCTTCTTTGGTTGTTTTCCTAGTTCTGAGGCATCCTTGGTAGGGTTACCACCTTCATTTATGCTGTTTCTACTCTGAATGCACCTGGGTATGGGAGCAGGGTGGGCAGGAACTCTGGCACATACAAGGCAGTCCTATGCAGGCTTATTTAGAAGTAAATGCATTCACTGAGGCTCACTCCCTAGTAGGTGTATTTGGGACTGCAACCTAAGAAATGGGAGAAAAGATGCATTTTACTGGGGCCTACAAATCCAGAGGGGCCTGATCAACACTGTAATCCCTATTTCATTGTGAAATGTTACATCTGATAGAAATCTTGAAGTCTACTTTTGGAAAAGAATCTGAACAACCCTCATTTATAGTACTAATTGAGATTTACATGAGAGAAGAGAAACTATTTTTCAGTGAAGTGTGCGTGGTCTTAGCAGGTTTTTTTGCATGATGCAGTGACTGTGGCAGGAACAGAAAGACATTTCAGCAAGCTAGCATTCATCAAAAACTTGAGGTTTTCTACAATGGGGCAAGAAAGGTTAAGCCACTTAGCCATCTTCTTTTGTGACTTGCAAGAGTAATTGAATTTGGGAAGCTAATCTATGATTTTGGAATGAAAAAGGCCAGAAGACTAAAGCTTTTAAAGTAAATTGGCCTAATATTTGCAAACATGTTGCTCCATTAGAACATATCCAGATAATCCTGTTTATTAATTACAGGAAGCCCCCGCTTATTTGACAGGTTAGGGACTGGAGCACTGTCAAAACACAAAAATAGATGAAATGAGGAACCTCCAGGACTCCAGTCCCTACCATGTTGAATAAGTAGGGGACATAGTATACAAGGTGAACAAAAGATGGCAATCAATCAATCAATCAATCAATCAATCAATCAATAAAAGTGGCAGCATATGGTTGCAAAAGTGTTGTGAAAACACCTTTTCATTCTGAGTACTGTGTCTACTGCTTATTCAACAGCTGTTCAACTGCAGAAGCCCAGGAACACAACTGCAGAGAGAACTGTGGCATATGGAACTTTTCCCAGTAGTCTCTTCTAGGATTATCTTGGGCTGGTTCCTAGATGGGAGTGGGGGCACAGAAGGCAGAGCCCCCCTGAGATAAACCCCACTGCTGCCCTTTCAACCCTAACCAGAACCCATTAATTTGACCTGTGGTTAAAAGAGTGGATCACACATTGAACATATGGTATGGTGTCAAAATTTAGAATGGTTGAAGGAGCAGGTCATCGAAAACCGCGGTGTTGAAAAATGCGGGATGCCTGTACCAAAAAGTTACAAAATAGCAGGCTTGTAGGACTCTTGGGCCTGGATATTGTTATAAAACAAAAACAGCAAAGATGTTTTTCAGAAATGTAGAATATGTAACACTAATTTTGTTATCAGACTTTTTTCATGGTTCATGCAATATATAATAGTAATCTATGTATCTGTCTGTCTCTCTGTCTGTCTGTCTGTCTGTCTGTCTATGGGATAAGCTTGTGCTATCAGTGTCTGAAGAGGGACCATGTTACAAGTTCATATTGGCTCTCTCTGTGCAACACTTTCAGATGTGAAAGAAAAGTCTGAAGTTGCACAATGCATGCATGGACCATGGAATGTGAATCAGAAGTTAGAAATAGTGAAATAGATATAATGGAATGAGAAATGGAAGATATAAAGATACCTGGTGTAAACAAACTAAGGGAGCCCTGGTGGCACAGTGGTTAAATACCAGTACTGCAAGCCACAAACCACAAGGTTGTGAGTTCGATCCTGCCAGGCCCCAAGGTTGACTCAGCCTTCCATCCTTTCGCAGGTCGGTAAAATGAGTACCCAGCTTGTTGGGGGCATGTATAGAAAAATGTTTCGAAATACATGCTAAATTGTTCACCGCCTCGATCTATATGGAGAGGCGGGATACAAATAAATAAGTAAATAAATAAATAAATAAATAAAGTGGTAATTAAAGTTATAGGGATCATACAACTTTTCTACTCCAACAGCTTTATTGGTTGCTGGTCTCCAGGCTCAGTTCAAAGTGCTGGTTACGACCTATAAAGCCCTGCATGATTTAGGTCCAGGATATCTGAGAGATTGTATCTCTCCTTATGAACCTGCCTGGGCTCTGAGATGTGAGGAGACGTCTTTCTTTTGCTCCCATTGCTTTCACAGGTATGGTTGGTTGGTGGGGATATGAAACAGGGCCTTTGTGGTGTTTGCCGCAATCTATAGGTTATGAAACTCCTTCCCTACGAAACCTTGAATGGCCCCCTCCTTACTGACCTGTTATTGGTGAAGACTGTTGTTTCTGTTGTTCTGATAGTTTTTGTGGAAAGGGTTTTTAAGAGGGGGCTGTTTTGTTTTAACTTACACTGTTCTTGATTGCTTTTTATCCTTTTCTTTGGCAAATAAGTCAACACAATGCTTAAAAATCTGCATAAAAGCACCATTCAGATGTTTATATTTGAAAAATATACACAAACAAACTCTAGTTTATGGCAAAAAATGTGTTGAAATGCGTGCATTAAGAAATTAGTGATGTTGATAGTTTAATCCTATTTCAGTGTTGATCTTTCAACATATAGCTTTTATATGTTTTTAACTATGTTGCAATCATTTAAATTTGTTATCCTCAAATCCAAATTACAGGGAAAAGACGGAGTGTGTAAATAAATTTAACAGTTATAGCAACAATGACAGTGATAATAAAGTAGACAGGAATGGAACATTTTCAGTCATATAATTACACAGTGATGGGACATAACAGCAACAAACAAATAATGCTTGGATCCTGCTACCAGGAATCGCTACTGCATGTCTAGACAGCTCCCATCTGAATCATTTAGTAGACATTCCCTGATGTTGTGACATAGTTCACTCCACTTCATTAGCTGTCATTGGTGTGTGTGTGTGTTTACATAAATGTGTAAAAATAGTGTGCATTCAAAGAAATGTAGAACATCACATGTTCAAAGTTCTGCTAGATGTTAAAGGAAGAAGAACTGAACATGTGATGCCTGTTTTGAGAAGCACCTACCTGTTTGCTCTCACATCTCATTTCTCTCTCAGTGTTTGCGACATGTGTTATTGTTGTCAGTGGGGGATGGAATACAACCTTTAAAATAAAGTATACTAAGCTTTATATTAGCATTGCAGACTAAAAAACACACCCCAATTTAAACTCATATGTGATATTCTTACTAACACCCTCTTATTCATTAATTGTTTCCAACCTATAACAAAACTTTTTTTATTATTTTTGAAAAGATCAAATGCAGCTTCCAAGACAAGATAAATAAAGCTAAGCTGCAACAAACTCCTAGAATGTAAAATCAAACTAATTCCTTCCATTTGAATGTGTTCTTGTCTAGTTCAATAACTCTTTGAATTGTTTATTAAATTAAGAAGAGTACAAATGGCTTCTGTTATACTAAAAATGGGGCTGAATAGGATTTAGTTAATAAAATGTCATTTGCTAATTGGAAATTTGGCACAAAAGTGCATTTGGATTAAGATTTAATAGTCCATATATTTTAAAGGCTGCATCAAATTACTGCTGAACTACAGAAAAGCTGACAAGCTCTAAATGTTACTGGTGTAGAGTTTGCACAACATGACGTTGAACAGAAAATGCACTATGCTTGATGCAGCGCAATGATAAAATTTAGTTCTGCCTAATGTATGGCATTTGTCTTACATGGTGATTATCAACATGCAAGGAGGGCAGAGGGACTTATCAAATACTCTTGAGAATAATTATGTTGCACACTGGGAGTCCAGCCAGCCTCTGAGCTGAACAGTTTTCTGCACAGATTTTGAGGCATTTTTAAAAACATGTTGGATTCAAGGTTCACTTTCTAATCTATCCCAAATCAGAACAGACAACAGATTATGGATGAGATCTTACCCAAAGCAACACAACTCAGTCTCTGGCGGCCTTACCAAATAATAATCAGTACTTTTCATTATAATAATAAGCCTCAATCCAATGTTCTGTTAATGGATGATTATTTGCATGATGGACCTTTCTTCCCCTCTTCCTTGCAACCCATCCTGCTATATAAAATTCTGTTCTAGAGGGTTTTGATGTCCTCTCAAACAGGAATCCACTAAAATTATACAGAGGTTGTGCAGAGACTGCAGAATAAGAGAGAATTCACTGTCAGTGGAATGATGCTGTTGGAATAAGAAAATCTTAAATCTGACCCAGTAGCAAATTGACAGTCAGTGCAACTGCTTCAGGAAACATTACATGCTACCAATACCACATCCTACTTCTAGCTGCACCAGCTGTAGTTTCCAGACCAGCCTTAAGGACAGGCCCACACTGACAGCAATAAGTAGCCCCTTCAAGGTGATTGATGTGCCTAAAAATCCATTCTTGTTATTGCTAAGCTATTCTTGTCCATGAATGGTTGTACTCAGCATACCAACCAAAGATGACAAAAGAAGATGCAACACATCTCCTCAATCAAAACAACAGCAAAGGACAATCACTTTGGCTTCAACTGGATATAGAGTCTGCCCTCCATATTTTCAGGTTGAACTTTCACGGATTTGATCATTTGCAAGTTTACTTAACTCCTGCCCCCCCACCTCAGGTACTTCTTCTTGAGGAAACCTTCCCTCTCCGTGGCTACGATCAGGCTGTGCAGCCCTTTAAAAACCTGCTTCTGGTTCTCCTCCTCCATCAGCTGCTGCCTGGCCAGATAAGGACAGCTTGCAGTCTCATTTCTCAGCACCACAAGCCCTCTCCCAATCTCCCTCCACATCCAAGGAAGAAGATGGGCAAGACACAGGAAGTATAGGGTCACCATGCGGGCCCACCCCCTTTTTCTGACTTAATTTGGAGCCTGGATGCCTGTTCTCCCCACCATGCCTCAGCCCTCTTCCCACAGACACACATACACATGATCATATTTGCTATTTTTCCACTTTTGAGAAGGTCCTCTGCCCCTAATCCTAGCAAATGTGGAGGGCCAACTGCAAATGCTTGTTCACATGATGCACTACTTCACTCTGGCCTTGTTAAACTGATGACCTCTCTTTTCCCACTTAGCTCCCCTTCCCTTGTGCAACTTTTCCTCTTTAAAAAAAATGATGCTCCACCTCACAAGGAACACCTCTAACTGGTTGTGGGTGCTTTCAGTTCCCACATGTTGTGCAGCTGCACAAATTTAGGGTCAGAGTCCTATGAGATCTAGAGATATCCTGGGCTCCTTTCCCATCCCATGGCATGTCCCACAGGGAGCAAATAGGGGCACCATTTCTGTAGAGACCAGACTTGTTCCTATAACAACATACTGTCCTCCCTCCACAATCATTGGTTTAAGTTTCACAAATTTTATTATTTGTGTTCCACATGCTTGCCTCCTCTCGCCCCCGCCCCGCCCATTCTCCTCTTCCAATTCCCTTGCATTCCTCAACCCAGGCTTGCAAGGTTTGTATTTTAAAAAAATGGACATATTTTCCTTTTGAGTGAGCAAAGTTGTCCCTCCATTGGAGGTGTGTCCTCTCTGCCACATGGTTGCACGCTCTGCTGCATAATAGCCACTGATTGATCAGGTGCTCTCTTTGCTCCTACCCTTCTCCTCTGGGAGGAATCTCCTTCCTCAAGATGGTGACTGGACATAGTTAGAATGCCAGAACTCAGTGCTCCACTCTTCTCTGTCTGAAAGTACTGGTAAGCCCTTTACCATGTCTTTGTTCTCCCCACTCCCCACCCTGGAGCACTGGAGCCAGAGGCAAGGTAATAGGAGAGGGCTTGCAGGGAGGGGGGATTATTAATGGTTTTTTCACTTTCTTAAGGATTCTGCACCTCAAACCCTAGCAAATGTGGAGAGGCCACTGTATACTGGCCTTGTGAACTAGGGTAGGCTGGAGAATACAAATTCTATCCAGGCAACACACTCAACCACTGTGTCACAGTGGCTGATGTCCCTCCTTTCATAACTGGAGGTGAAGATGTACCACACATGATGTGTTGTTTCTTTGTTGAATTTCAAAATAACTTCTAATTTCTATGGCCTTATTCAGCACACTACTTACAATTTAAAATATGTTTCTCCTTCACTATAAATCATGTTGCAGTGGGCGCAACAGCTGCCCACAAATTTAAACTTGAACTTAAAGGAATGTGGCAGAATTAACAAGCGCTTACAGAATATGGTGAAAAGGTCCAGCAGCAGCATCTACTGAAAATAAAATGTCTTGTGATCTCAGCTATAAATACAGAGGCAGATGATAGCACAGACAAACGATCTTCTTTTTTTGATGATCAAAATGACTTTAGTAAGTAAAATTGTCGGAATGCAAGTATTTAGCTATCCAGTCATGAAACTATTTTATGTGCTCTAGATCAAAGAAATAAACACCATTAAAAAAAAAAAGCATGCCAGATATCTTAGCCCAAAATGTGCCATCCAACCTATGAAGCAGATCAGAATTAAAGATCTTATTCAGAGCATTTCAATGGTTACATGACTGATTCCTTCCCCTGCTTTCCTGCCATCACTTATATCATCTCTATTCATTGACCATCACTGTGTAGAGAGAAGAAAGTATTCTAACATGGAAGAAGAGGCAATCACCATACCTCTGCCCCCCTCCCATGGATCAAGAAACTCACTCAAATGCTGAAAAAGCACTTGCTTATTCCAGAATGAAATGGAATTCTTGAAAGTAATTTTGAAATGAAGAGTGTGAATGTACATGATGGCAAGTTGGAAGGGAAAATCATTTTTCTCTGTTCTGCAATGGCAACTCTTTCCATGACAAAACGCTTGAAAAATCCATTCTGTCCAGTAAGTGGGCAACTAGGCTGAGTAGGTTTAAGACTGGAGTTAAAACCTAGGACTTCTCCAGCAGAAGAGAAGGTAAGAAAAGGGTACAAAGAGGTGTGGTTGAAGCCAGTGGGGTATAATAACAAGAATGGCTTGGGTTCAAGTCTCCTCCCAGCCATAAACTTAACGGTAAGACATCAACATAAGGTATTTCAGGGAAAGCTGGTGAGGCTGTAGTATTCCGGCAAGGCCCATTAGCAACATAGGCTCCTATCTGCAGGTGTTTTGGCAGGAGTGTGGTTTCTTCATGGGAAAATGGCCACCTACTCTTCTGTAGTTGCCCAATCCTAGTTTATATGGAGTCTGTGTTTTAATTTCCCACAGTGTACCAAACATAACACCACTCTGAGGCAGTGTGGAAGATTAAAATTGGGAAGAGGACCCATCAAAACTAGTTTTATTCAGGTTTTTTCAAACCTAGAACCAGCCCTGCTAGGTGACTTCAAAAGATTGTTGTGAGGCTAAACCGGGGTTATTGGGTGGCTGTTGATAGGTATGCCACTCTGAGCGCTTTGAAAGAGAATTGGGGTAAAAATAAAATACAACAGATAGGCAGTTTGCCCCAGTATTCATAACCTAAAACCTTGGTCTTAATCTTTGCTATTTCAAGGCAGAGTAGACTGACTGAATAAGTTGTTGAATGGTGATACATGTAAGTAAATCTCACTGATTTGAGTTGGGACTAATTGTAGGGTGCCACTGGCTTCAGACAATGTTTGTAGACTTCTGATGATCACCTTGGGGGACACAGTCGTCTGTTCAGAGTGCGACTCAGACTGTAGAAGTTTATAGCTGGGTCATATAGAACAAGCATTCAGATATCTTCTATCTCTAGCTAGGCCCATTCCTAGTGTATGTGAAATATTAGCACATCTGCATTAGATCATCAGTATTTTCCTGAGGAGTGGGGAAAGTTGTTAATAGATGCTGCTGTGGTTAGTTATATTGTAAATATCAGACAATCAATAAAAGCAAAATTCTCATTTGCTTGAATGGACAGCCTCCAAGATTCAGATGAATACCAAACACCAAAAAATCTATTTGGTCAGTGCAAAACTGTCTTTCATATGAAGCAGAACTAACTTGAATTGATTCAGAATGACTAGGAAGAGTAAACACGATAACAGAAGACATATTGCACATCGCATATCACAAACCATTTAAAAAAGCATTGGTGGATACTCCAGTATTACGCTTTCTTGAGAAGAATATTGGTCTTTATTTGTGCATGATTTAGTTACGATGCTTACATGCCACTTAAATTTTAAGACACAAGCTTGACAAATCTGCAATCTAGTTCCAAAACAAAATAGAAGAAAAACAAGAAACAAAAGGCAAAAAGAAGGACAGGTCATGGGAGTAAAAATAACATAAAATATGGATGCCAGAGAAAGACAAATTAGCACACAATCTTTCCAGTAAAATGTTCTATTCAGCCTTTATTTTTTACAGAAGCTCTTTGACAGCTATCGGAGAGAACATTCAAAATATGGCTATACAGAAGCAGATTATCCTTAAGAAAGAAAATAATTTTTGGCCAGGTTTTCCACATTATACTGAATACTGCAAAGTTTGGTTTGTTCTAATGAGTCTTTCTTTCCTTCTGTTCACATAGCCTGCAGCAAAGTGCCATTACTTTAACACAAATTATGATAGGAAATAATGAATTTAATTATCAGGTTGTCTTGAAAGACACTTCTGTTGACAGATGTTACAAAGCTGGCATCCAAACAATCTGGAAAACTGTCTTGACACTTAATTCCTTTTTGAGGGCATGAATTAACTTGGGTTCTCCCATCTTCACCTTCTCCATTGCTGATGTCACCTTATCAACTAATAAATTCCCTGCTCTGTCCACACTTTCAAATGATTACATTTCTTAATTTCACATGCCACAGCCATGTCTGCAACATCTTAAGCTTGGCAGTATCGTCATAAAATACAACTCATTTTCTCAAAGGCTTATTTTGTTGTTGTCACTCAAATATTACCTCAAAGTACATTCACAAATACAATTAATTTTCTCAGTGGACCTGAAAAATGACCAGATTGTGTTTGGATATTACACTTTATCTCACTGTTTTTATGACTGTTACACAGCACAATCCAATTCATGTTTACTTAGAAATGAGTTCAGTGATGAACATACTCCAACAGAACAATTCATATTTTTTCCTAGTCATCTCTGGTAAAACTCAGTCCTACTTGTGTCCATTTTGGCTTTTGATGGAAACAGGAATCCTTTGTTAGGATACACACAAAAGCTTGAATATTTGTGTTTCAGCTTCCATTCATGGGTCTCCACAAGTATATATAACAGATGAATCTTGCTCCAGTGCACAGTATATAAATGCACACCCATGGATTATCTTCCATCCATCCCTTTCCCCCAGTACTTAAGCAGACAGTAATCGAATTTAGGCCAATGGGATCAAGTCTCCTTCACTGCAGGGCTACAGCTCTTCCAGCTCTGTGGCTTACAATTTTTTTAAAAATATTAGATCTAATCATGGATGCCCTACCACCTTGCCTAGTTTCTTCACAATGGATCCTGACTGAAAAGAAAGATCATTTGTGAGAGAATGAATTCAGCAGGTAGAAAAGAGCTACACTGTACATTGTTCCTGACATAATAGTAAGCCTTATAGATATACAAATGTACCTTTTTAATCTGTGAAAGACTGGGTGCTAAATGGAAAGTAAGATTTAAAAATATACATGTAAGATATATTCCCCTTTGTGGAATTCCTCACAGTGACCCACTCAAGCATGTGTCTAATAATTTATCAACTAAGGGCACAGGTCTATCCATCTGATGAAGTGGGCTGCTATTCATAAAAGCGTAGGCTAAATAAAAAGTGCAGTCATTAAGATGCCGTAAGAACCTCTGTTCATTTTTGTTGCAAGAGACTAACATCCTTGCCTCTTAGAAATATTCTTATTTTGTACTTCTTTATCAGGATAGTATTCTTAACCCTTATATAAAGGTCCAACTTTTTAGTGTTTTGAATATAGTTATACTCCCAAAATAGAACAACTAAGGTGCCAAGACAAGAATTGCAGCGATTAGTGTTTTAAAAACAACATCTCAAATTATTTTAAAACTGTAATAAAAGTTTTCTACATTCAGAAAGTTCATGGCAGGCAAAAATTAAACAGAAGAATGTCAATACTGATTGCATATGTGCCTCCGCTGCCATTCTCTTGCCTTTTGCCTTGATGTGCATTCTCCATGTCTGGGCAAAAGGCAAGAGAATGCCTTCCTTCTCTGCAATGCGGTGCCCCCCCTCTCATTCCCTTGACTTTTGCCTCAGTGTGTGTTCTCTGTGCCTGGGCAAAATGAAAGAGAATGGGGGGAGGCATGTGTGTGCCTCTTCCTTCTCCACATGTGGTGCTCCCCCTCTCATTCTCTCGCCTTTTGCCTCAGCACACATTCTCTGCACTTGGGCAAAATGAAAGGGAACGGAAGGAAGGGAATGGAGGCAGGCACAGGTGCCTCATGAACTATCAAATTTGTGAAAGTCAAACCCGCAAGTGTGGAGGGAAGACTCTAAGGTATGTATCACCATGGCCAAACCACACATCTCCAGGAGCACAGCTGGCTCACTAGTTTTAACAGTGCAACAGTACAAACATGCTCCCAGCTATTGCTGAAACATAAGAATTCCAGTTCAGTGCTGAATCTAGCAGTATACCCAAACAGTGAATCTGGGAACCAGAGGGAGCGCAACTCTGTCCTGCATAAGCCAAATCTCTAGTCCCTGATCTGTCTTATGACCACTCTGGTCATTTCTGCATTAGACTGTTACAGCGCTATTATTCCACTTTCAACATCCTATGGAATCCTGGGGTTTGCAGTTTAGGGAGGGGCCAGCAAAACAGTGCCTCCAAGTCCCATCCAACAGTATCATGGTCAATGGTATTGAAAGTTGCTGAGAAGTCCAGCAGAACCAACAGTAACATGCTCAACTATTTAGTTCTTGCTCTGTGTCATTCTCCAAAGGGACCAAAGTCATCTTGGTCTCATAACCGAGCCCCAAACCCATTTGAAATAGATCTGAAAAGTCTGCCTCTTCTAGAAACAATTTGGCTGTTTTTGTTTTCCTTGAAGATGAACTGATGGGAACATATTTTATGAAAACTGCATTTGCTTACTGCTATTTAATGATCGCCTCTTATGAAATTTTAAGAGTTTTAGACTAACTGTTCCATGCAAGACCCTTTAGGACTCCTGCCTACAATGTTTCTCTCTACAGGCATAACAAATAGTCTGTGTTTTTAAAGAAATTTTGTGGCTGTAAGAAATTATTGCAAGCAAGGGACGAAAGGAAGGCAGTCTGCAAACCACTGGTCTGAGAAGGGTCACAAATAACCAGAGTTATTCATTCCTGCACTTTTAACCACCCAGTAACCAAAGTTCTATGGGTGGTATAGAATACATTTTTGCTGCTGACTGTAATTGAAAGTTAAGTCAATATATTTTTGGTTGCTGTGTGCCTTCAAATCGTTTCCAAGATTTGCTCAGAGTAGTTTGCCTTCATTGGAGGCTGAGAGAGTGTGATCTGTTCAAGGTCACCACTGGGTCGAACCCTGGTCTCTAGAGTCATAGGCCATTTCCGCACTGCACTCTTATAGCGCGATTATTCCGCTTTCAACATCCTATGGAATCCTGGGGTTTGCAGTTTAGGGAGGGGCCGGCTAAACTTGCAAACTCCAGGATTCCATAGGATGTTGAAAGTGGAATAATCGCGCTGTAAGAGCGTGGTGCGGAAATGGCCATAGTCCGACACTCAAACCACGCTGGCTCAGGCCATTTCCGCACTAGGCTGTTATAGCGCGATGATTCCACTTTCAACAGCCTCTGGAATCCTGGGGTTTGCAGTTCCGGGAGGGGCCGGCCGGCCCCTCCCGGAACTGCAAACCCCAGGATTCCAGAGGCTGTTGAAAGTGGAATCATCGCGCTATAACAGCCTAGTGCGGAAATGGCCTCAGTCAAAACGTACGGCACGAAAATTAACAATCCTTTATCTGGGAGTGGGGCCCACCGAGTACACGCCAAACGTCCACGGTGGAAGAAAAAAAGAAATTAAGAGAAAAAGAAAGAAATTAAAGGCAACCGACGCTATCTCAATCGATGTGTAAATTAGAGAAGGGAGCGGAAACATGACAGACATCAGGGGGCAAAACCGAGCCAGGCTCATCGCTTCTCCTCGTCTTTCCCTTTCACCCCCAAAAAGGAGGACGCTGAGGGAGGACGTCACATAAAAAGTAGAGGCATCTCAAAAACGAGTTGTCCTCGTCGCCTCTTTCCCTCAGAAGGCCCCACTCGGGCAAGCAGTCAAGGAAAGCACGGCCGCCACCGCCCGCCTCCTCCTCCTCCTCCTCCCTCCCCGCCACCTCCCCTTTTTCCACTCCGGACAGATTCAAGGATGTTGAGACACCCGCGGTCCCGCGCGTGCGCACCTTTCTCTGACGTAGTGGAAAACTGCACGCCGCCCCCCCCCGGACTAGCCTCGACGAGGCTGCAGCGCCATCTGGTGATAGGCTTCCATTAGGCTCATTTTGCCTTGCGCGCACGCGCCTCCAGCAGAGAAGGGCGGGGACTTGGGAGCCGTTAGAATGACGGTTGGGGAGAGGAAGCAAGCGGGGGAGAGGGGCTAGCGCCTCAGAGAGGGACGCGTCACGGTCACGCGGGCGGAGACGGGGTTGCGGCTGTTCATTGTTAGAAGGGGGTGGCGGTGAGCCGGAAGAAGATATAACTATAAATAAACTGTTTGTGCCGTTTCTTGGCGTCTTTCTTTGTTTGTTTTTTGGTGAGGGGAAGCAAGCGCGGCCGCAGCAGGTACCTAGTAGAGGAAAGTATCGGAAGAGACGGAAAGAATTGGCTCAGTTCGAGTACAAGCGTACACGCTGAGGGCAATGGGGCTGACTTCTGAGCAGACAGCACAGGGGAGGGTAGTTAGTAGGCAGGGTCCCTGAAGTGATATAGTGGGTGAGGATCTGGATGGCATAAACGCGTGTGTTTTGGAAAAATGAGGGGGACCACGGTGGAAACGGAGGTTGCAGTCCTACAGGCTTCCTCTTTCTAGCAAGCTCTGCTCAGTTCCATGGTAGCACCTCCAATGAGGAAACACGCTTAGCCCTGAACTGTAAGACTGAGGTGAAGAGGCGGGAAGTAAAAAAAACAAAGCAGCAAAAACCTTATTGGCCCGGTGGAAGTTCTTTCCCTAAAGTGTGGGGTGGATATCTGAGAAGCAAGAGGGCAGCTTTGGAATGGCTCCAGGCAGAGCTTGGAGGGAAAAAATAGAAAAAAAAAAAACCTGCAAGAGCCAGGCTTACAGACTGCATGGTCTCTGTAGGCCAAAAAAGTTACTTTTCTAAACTCTTGTACTCCCCAACTGCCCTCATTAGACAAAGAATTCCTGATTTCTCCTCTGCCATCCCACTTTTCCAGCTGCTTTTAAAATGTTCCAGTTTTTCACTTTTTCTTCCACTCTCCCCCTTTGCCCAGTTCAATTCAGTTACTGCAAATGGAATTCAAAGTACAAAAGTAGTTTGAGCTCAACTTGGGAGGGAAAAGAGAAGGGGGCAGAGGCTGGCCCTTCTTAATATACTCAGGCAAAAGCAAACTGCTGCCGCCTTTCCTAGTTAATGTATTCTTCCTCATCTAGACCACAGCCAACTGTTGTTTGGCAACATCTGTCCTGACTTAAATCTGTGAAAAGTTGGAGGGTATGAAACTTGATTTCCAAAGGAGAGCTGAGAACCTTAAAAAGAATTGTACTGGATCAGATTGGAGGTCCATCTAGTTTTCTTTAATGGTTCTGGAAGGCTCTAAAGAAAGGTGGAGAATGAACAATGTGCTCCTGCTGTTGCCTCCCTTTCAGAAACTGCCATTCAGTGGCACACTGCTTCTAAATATGGTGGTCCTGTCATTGCTGGCTGCCACTGATAGATCTATTTTTCATGAATATCATTGTCTTTACAGCCAACTTTGGATAAGATAAGATAACCAACTTTGGATAAGTTACACAGAACCAATGTGTAGTGGTCTGAGTGTTGGGCTAGAGCACTGGACAGTCATCACTCAGCCATGAAAACCCATTGGGTGACCTTGGGCAAGTTGCACTCTCTCAGAGGAAGGCAGAACAAATTCTGCTAAGAGCACCCAGTGATAAGTTTGCCCTGTTGTTGCCATATGTTGGAAATAACCTGAAGGCACATGACAAAACTGTATCCTGTCCAAAATGTTATCCTTTGCTACTGCTGGTCAGTTTCCATGGTGTGACTTAGAACAGTCTTGGAAATATTCTTAATGGTAATAATAATAATCTGGAGGAAATGTAATATATGGGAGGTCAAAAATTAATAATGTTTACCAAGTACTGAAGATTCTGGAATTAAGCAGCTTGGATAGGTAGATGGAGTGGCTGTAGTTTGTGCTTCAATTGTTGTCATGACATCTAGTTCTCTGCTATTTGTCTGGTGAATACAGTTGTAGATAACATGCTTTGGGGTTCTTTTAGGCGTGGTCCTTGTTCCAAAGCTTAGTCCACTCGTTATCATACTTTTCCTTGAATAGTATATTGCAATATAGAGAGAATGAGAAAGAGCTATGGTGGTTCCTGTGGACTTTTCAGGAACAGTAGACATTTTAGAAATCTGTGGGATTTAGTTAAGTCACAAGTCCATTATCCAGTAGGTGGCAGTCATACAACCTATTTAGACTTGGATACAGTATTATACAACAGACATACTCTGATACAGAAGAAAGCACATCTGTAGCATTCATTCACCTGTAAGGACAAGAAGAACAAACTGTAGTTTATGCACTTTGCTTAAGCCTGGTTATGCTCATGGTGGACAACAGGATACCATCTAGAGTTGAGTTCTCACCCTGCTACATATAAATGAATGTGGGGCAGCAGGGTTCACATGCTATGAATATAGGTACTAAACAGAATAAAGGTAGGGGACTGTGTTCCTCTAGATGTACTGCAGCTCCTGACATCACTCTCACCTACATTCTGCTGGGTCTAATGGAAGTTCTGTCAAACAAGTTGCCCTTATTTGAAATAGCATAGTTATGGTCATTGAGCAAGTATGTTACCAGTAACAATATTAGCCAGATATTGGCCAAGGTTTTTAATATTTCCCCACAATAATTAATTTATTAGGAATAGGAGTGAAAGTTTACTTCTGCTGGATCTGTGGTCTGCATTATAAAGGTTGTTAGGTCTCTGATTCTTGCAGTACAGTTGGTATAGCTACATACAAGCTATACTTAGAAGAATATTTTGTAGTGTTTTGTTTAGATTCTGGATTTTATTTTTATCCATGAACCCACTTGGATACCATTTTTTAACTTATCAAGAAATAAAAGCATGTATGGTCCCCCCCCTCCCAGAATCATTAAAACACAGTGACATTTCTGCAGTTCTGGGTGTCACCAGATGTACATGTGCAGACAGTTGGAACAACAGGGAGATCTTGATCTATAGATCTTAATAAATGGGCTAGTAGATATGAGAGAAGGCACTCAGGATCCCAGTTGTTAGTGATCTTACATTTTATTAACATTACGTTTAACTTGGCTTGGTAATACAATGGTAGCCAATGCAGTTCTTTTTTATCAAAGAGATAACGTGCACGCGGTCTCACATAGTAGCCCAGCTTGCTGAGTTAGGCTATCTCACTTCGTAACACTAAGTTTCTACACTAGTTTTCAGAAGCCTCACAAACAGCATGTTGTCTTAATTAAGTCTTGAAGTTATTAGTGCATGATAGATTATATCTCTATCCAGGAAAGGCCACAGCTGATATGTACAAATCCATCTGAACTGTCTATGGCAAATGTATTTTGAGTGACTACAGGTCTACGGAACTGATCTTTCCAGAAAATTCAGTCCCAATCAGAGCAGCAATCTGTCTATGCCTTGGATCTTGGAACTGCGCACCCACAAAATCTTTCATCTTTACATGGTTTAACAGTACTTTGACAGCCAAACTAGTCTGTGCATAATGGCTTGCTAGTTACAGGGAGTAAATAATGGTGAAGCAATAGGTCTTGATGGTGATCCTTGCTTATTTGTTAATCTTGAACAATGGAACATCCTGTTTTCAGAATGCTCACTTATATTTGGTATGTGAGTGATAAGCATCACAGTAATCACAGTAATCACTTGATCTTTTCTTTTGAAAAAAATGTTATGCTCAAAGGGAGTTTTTGATCACATACTCCTCCCAAAGAGGGGGAGGGGAAAGGAAGGGACCAATGGAAAAAATTCTTTTTGTCTTTTCAGTATTGTAGAAGTAAGGCAATGGTATTTCTTTTCTTTTTAAAGTTTTATTATACCCAACACTTTTAATGTTATTATGTAGTAATGCATATAATATTGGCAATACAAAGTTTGGTGGCACTTTAGAAATTAAATTGCTTATTGTGGATTAGCTCTTGCAGGTTACTTCACTGAACTGATGGAGTGAACTGAGGGTTAATTTACATGCCAGTTAATTATGAAGGAAGTTAAGTGTATTAGGTCTTAGCCAAGGCAGAAAAAGCCTATTTTACACAAAGTGACCAGATAGTCACATTTTTAAAAAGGGAGAGGAGAGCAAAAGGAAAAGAGCAAGATTATTTCAGACATGAGATAGGCCATTGCTCTTGGAAGGGGAATGAAATAGCCTTTAAATAGCCTGTGAGGCTTCTGGGTTGAAATTTTTTTTCTTTGAAAGTTTCTCCCCCCTTTTTTGACATGGGGGCTCTATGGGCGCGGGCTGAGTCATCTGCCTATGGTCCAAAGATTACCCGTAGAACACCTTGCTCTACCATAATACTGAGGTCTAAGTTCAACTGCAACCAATTAGTAGTGCTCTTGTCTCTTAGTTATAGGCTATGTAATAGGCTGTGTCACTGAGAAGCAAGTGAGTAGGCACAGACTCAGTCATCTGGGGCAAACATATTTAACCCAGCTCTGATCTGGGGGGGGAAAAATGTATATTTGCAGCTCGATAACATGTTGCCTGATTGCTCTCAGAGAAGTAGAATTTTATAAACCTTCACAATTCCATGAGGTTAGATATTTAAAACTTAGCAAGTATAGAAAACTTTGTATTTACTACACTGGCAATCATATGTTTTGCAAGCAAAATCCTAAGTAGTTCAACAGCTGCAACATATGCTCCATCTTGATTATTTCAAGGTGTAAAAAGATGAAATGCAGCTGAATTGTTTGAAAGGAATCCATAATTATGTGCTTTTTTAAGGTTTTTTTTTTTTTTAACACATAGGGTAGATTACATTTTCTGTCCTAAGGCCACAAATTGTGCAGCAAAGATAATCTGCATGGTCTCATCGCCTGTCATTCTTTTTAGTGCTTAGTTGCAGAACTACACTGAAAATTAACTCATTTGCACATTGTCTGATGCTGTCTGAACATCAGAATAGTCAAAATACTTAATATAGATTTTCATTGCTGCATTTGAGTTCTGTGTTTCTTCTAGTTAGCAGTGCCCCCTAAAAATTATATGCAGTAAAATAAGTATTATCCCTTGTGGATAATGTACTCCAAACCAAACCTTTAGTTATCAGACAGTGTCAGGTGTGAGAAAGTGTGTATTAGAGCTTTGGCACTATGAACAGCATTCCTATCTGAAATATTACTTTGACTTTCTAGATGAAAAAATGTAAACTCACACATTTAGATAGCTTGTGATTGCTCCAGATTTCTGGTTTGCAACTAATTTTAACTAGGGTTGTTTTTAAACTGAGTAAAGGCTAAAGGGCCAATGCTCTGCCAGCTCTTGCAGAAACTGGAGGCAAGGAACACTTTCATATTCTCTGGCCCACAGGAAATTTGAGCGAGAGCTTTATTCATCTGCTGTGTGACTTTTCCCAAGCTGAGACACAGAAGTCAAAATTGAGGTGCACAAGAGGAGAAGCTGACTGAAGACATTGTCACTGTTTATATCAACAGGAGAGGAAATCAATTTGTGCCACTCCTTGTGCAAGAAAAAAATAGGTCTAGAATATGGCATATATGGGAAAGGAGATGTTCCTGTAGTTCAGATACTGTATGGGAAAGGATTGCATCCTCCGTGACTGCCTTTTTCTCTATCCCTACCCTATTCCCGGGAATGAGGTAGGAAAAACTATAGAGGAAATTCCTGTAGAAAAGTAGGTAGTAAGCTATTTCACAGCTGCACATTATTCAGTTTCCTGAAGTGTAATAAGTCCAGAGAACAATAAGAAATTAAAATGAGAGAAGCAGCTAAGCCAACTCAGACATCATCTGACCAAACCCTACTGGAAACCACTGAAAGACACAATCTTTTAAGCTGTGTTAGGAGTAGGGGCTGTTCTTCTGCCCCTGAGGTCCTCTGGCAGCCAGATGGACTCCCAGGAATGGCAAAAATCGAAACCAGAAGTGGAAGTAGTTAGAAGTCCATGACTGGTTTGGAAAAACAAGGGTTTTTTTTAATGTTCAACAGTCCAGAGGTTGAAGCTGTAACTTCTAAAAAGATGATCGGCCACTCCTAGAGACTTTACCTGCAATTTCAATTCCCTCAGCTAACACTGTCAGTATGATGGAGGTTGTAGCAGAACATATGAAGATACTAGGTTGAAGATGACTGCTCACATTACATATCTATAATTCAGGATTGCACTGAGAAATTAATAGTGGCTTGTAGCTAAATGCAACGGGAGAAGTAGCGCAAGCTTCTTTTTGTTGCTTAGCCATTAATGTGTCCTCTTTGCTTAGTTAAAATTAGTTGACGGTGACATCAAAAGCAACACATGAAGTTACTGGAGAATGCATCACTTTGGACCAGAGCTATGAAGACTGCTATGCGTATTTTATAGTGTTTCCTACAAAGCCATTACAAATTTTCATTGCCAGCACAATACATTTTGCCCACCTACAGATGTCCCCCATTTAGATCTTGCTCCTATATTAATGAAAACTGTGTGCTAGATTCTAGGCCTTTCAGGGCTATATCTATCTATCCTAGAGTGATGCATTACAGGTGAGTTGGCCGTGAGTGACTGCATTGGCAATGTTTTGCTGGAGCAGCAAATAACTATATTAAGCTTTAAAGAGTTATATGTTGATGTCTTTCTACCATTACAGTTGATGTTACCCAGTTCCAGACTATTAACATGGGTAGAATCCAGTACAGTCTCTAGTTAGACAACTAGATAAAAGTGATACTGATTGTACAGCTCAAGAAGCTCATAGAACTTTGCTAATGCACTGTTTTTGTAGAATCATATAGTTGGAAAGGCCTCAAGTCTAACCCTCTGCTCAGTGTCAGAACTCTAGCTAGAGCATCCTCAATAGGTAGCTATCTAGCCTCTTTTTGAAGACATTCAGTGAAAGAGAACCCACTGCCTCTCTAGGTAATTGGTTCTATTGTTTACTGTTCCTCCTGATATTCTTTTGAAACCTACCTTCCTGCTACTTAAAACCATTAGACTTGGTCCTACCATCTGGGATAGCAGAAAACAAACCTGCCTTCTCCTCTCTGTAACGGCTCTTTACATATTTAAAGAATGCAAACATGTTACCCTGCAGTCTTCTCTTCACTAGCCTGAGCATGCCCAGATTCTTTAACTTTTCCTCATATGTTCTGTTCTCCATAACTCTTATCATCCTTGTTGTCCTTCTCTGAACCCAATCCAACTTCTCTGTATCCTTCTTAAAATGAGGTGCCCAGAACTGAATGCAGTACTTCAAATGAGACCTGATTAGTGCAGAATATAGTGAGACAACTACTTTCTTTCATTTGGAAATTATGATTCTATTAATGCAGGCTAAAACATTGTTTGACTTCTTTGCTTCCTCATGCTACTTGATCATGTTCAACATGATCAACAATAATTGTCTAATATTACATTCAGATGGGTCTGTGTATCTTTAAACAAGCACTTTCTAAGGCCACCTCCCCACTCTTCTTACTCTGAAGAAGAGTCTTTTCTTTTCTGCAGTACTAATGTCCTACAGTCTAAGGACTGTAGGACTATAGAGCTGCAAAAAAACTGTTGAAGTCTGTTTCAAGATCTGAGGATGGCAGATAAATAGAAGAACAAAGGAAAAGCACTGATGATGGACGGACAGGGAATCCATGACATCTCTGGATCTGCCATCCAAGGCAAAGCCTAACAGGAAAGCTAGTCTTATCTCTTATATGATCCCTAGATTAGTACTTCAAGGTGAATTAGCCATTCTAAGCCCCATTCTTGAAGAAAAAAATGGAACAGAATGATTGCCTGGGTGACTAACTGACTGAATTTTAAAACAGTGTTTAAAGAGTAAAATCTGTTCACTTGCTTCATTACATACAATTGTTCTTATGTTTGCAGTGCCCCTAGATTTATGATTCATGGAAGTATGATTTTATTATCCCTTGACTATCTCTGAATCATTTTTACCAGCTTTACTGGGACATATGTTCCCCTTGCTCCAAGAAAAGAAATTTTGTGCACACCGTGCAGATCTTGATTCCATTTTGGCTGTGATCCTTCTCAAAGCAGATGTAATTTAAAGTGATTTTCCTTTGTCATCTCAATTACTTTGTTGCATTGGTGCATGACTCTGAAAGTTTAAAATTCTGTGCCACATACATAATGACTAAAGCAAAATTTCAATCATGTATTTCCCCATCCCCTATTTTTTTTATGTGATGAAATCACAACTTACCTGCAGATGCATTTGGCAGTCTTTCAGTGTCTTCTGATTGTGCTCTCTGCCACCAGTGACAGAGAAAAGGCTGCATTTATTGCTGGTGTGGTGATATCTATCTCCTCTTGCTTGAGAAATGTACACTTTGTGCAAACTCTCTAAGACAGTCTCATTCATTGGTAGCTCTGTGAAGATGTCCTCATCCTCCTCATCCTCTTGATCTTCTGATGAAGAAACATCTATATTTGTCATCTCATCAGTGTGAAATACAGATTTTTTTCTGGGTGACGACAATTTTGTATCTGAACAACTGCTAGCACTCAGCTTATGCTTAAAGAGATCAATTTCATGAGTTCTGTCTACTGTCTCATCTGGGCTTGGTTCAAGAAGAAGATGGGAAGGGGACTGAGTTCGATCACCCACTCCATTGCAATCTGATGGATACAGTAATTCTCCATCAATCTGGTTTTCTTCAGACTCTTCATCAGTATACAGATAGCCAGTATCTGTGGTAAATTCCAGAGATATTTCACTGTATGTCAAATGAGCCATAAGTGTAGAACTTGAACTGTTTCTCAGAAAATGATGGTGGATTTCCCCTTTTTTTTCATCCTTTGTTTCTTTGGAAGTCTCAAGTAGCTTGTCAGAGTTGGTAAATGTAGGGTAAGACAATTTACTGATTTGCTGAGCTTCCATTCCTGCAAGTTTCATCCATCAGGCAAGGCCAAATTCCATTTCATTTCTAGGTGACCTTTGTGTTCAAATTTCTTATGAAGCTGTTCATTTATTTATTTATTTATTAGGGCTTATATCCTTACTCAGTTATGTGGAGAATCACAAACATTATCCAAGATTTCTTTGTTCCTGAAATTCATAATACTGTGTTAGAAATATTACTGTGCTTAACAATTCTATTGAAATTATGGAACAAATTTTATCACTGCAAGTGATAAGCCCTCAGGTACACTCTGCTGTTTGTTTTGACCAGAAATAACAAGACATTAGCTGAGGGATACATATATGCTGTAATTCTTCAAGATAATGGAAAGTGGTATTAAGGACAGAATTTTGTTTTCTGGGACTTTTGGGCACTTGACAAGAAACCGTCAAGGGAGGGGAAATGTGTTCAGATATTGTTGAACTGCAACTCCCAGCAGCCTTAACTAGCATAGTCAATAGAGAGGACTGTTGAGAAAATGTGAACATCAGGTGGGAACTTTTTATCATATGGGTTGGACCTGTGAAAAGGCCAAAAAAATCTTGAATCAAACACATTCTGTGGTGAATAAAGTTCTGAAAGTTAATGTTCAATTAAAACTGGAATTATATTTGTGGGGATTAGTAGAAGATCAACTGCAGACGAAGTATGGCAAAAAACCCTATGATGTATAACCACCACAGTACAACTACTATATGCGTAGAAGTGGAGGAATACAGAGATTTCAAAGAGGACTGGCTAATAAAATTGTTGAGCTTATCAGAAACTGATGAATTAAGAAAAAGATCAGTTGTGACTTTTGCAAAAGATTGGGAAACTAATAAAAGAATACAATATGTTGACTGTAGGATTCAGCAATTCACTATTTTTGAAAAAATAGCAGTTGAAGTATTTGAATGGTATTTGTAATTAGCGAAGTTTTCTTTATATGGAATTATCTATAGTCTGCACTAGGAAAGCTGGGAGCCACTCTTTAAAACATATTTTTAATTGTCTTTAGTTTTTAGTCCATAGTTTAGTGTTTCCCTTTTTCATAATTCTCATATTTTTCATATTTCTCTTCTTTGTGGGTTGATACTTTTATTTACTTGTTTTAATTTGTTTCTTTTTTTGTCTTGTTCATATGTATTGTGAATTTTTAATTTTAATAATTGTATGTTTTTTAAAAAAGTGAGAACTATTGAGAATTGTAGTTCACTGACAACTGGAGGGCCACACAACACCATCTTGTCTAAAATCCAGTTGGTTGTCTGTGCTAGTGTAGACACAATGAGTTAATTGTTGAATGATAAATCAACATGAATGAAAATCTCACTGATTGAGTGGGTCTACTCTAATTGGAATTAGCAGGTGGATTCAGGCATATGTCACTACCCTTTAAAGGTTCTAATAGGTCTTTGAAAGTGTGTGGATAGAGCTTCATAAACTCTTAGGAAGAAAGAAATATGGATAAATATGGCTCTGGATATTGGCTTCTTTCAGATCTGGCCAATAAAGCTATAAGCTGAGTGCCTTCCTTTCTCTGCCATGTTCCTCTTACCTGCACAACTACAGAGACTTCTTGATCCCTTAATCTACTGCAGTCATTCCCAAACTTTGGTCCTCCAAATGTTTTGGATTTCAGCTCCCAGAATCCTTGAGCATTGGCTGAGCTTGCTGGGGTTTCTGGAAATTGAAGTACAAAACAACTAGAGGATCAAAGTTTGAGAACAATTGATCTACAGTTTCCTTGGGATACTAGAACCAGGAAACTGTGGTTTATTATTTTTAGACACTGCTTACAAACCAGAATTAGAAACCACACTTAAACTACAGTTGCCTAATTTAACATCACAGGGAGACTGCATATCAGGATGTGTCTGCTGTTGGCTTTGAGGGAGAAGAAAAGAAGGGGTGAGCTTAAGCTTGTTTGTTCCTGCTTTATGGGCCTATATACTTTGTTGAATGAGAAACATTATATGTGAATATAGCTATCATGTTGCAAACCTAATTGATGTTGCATCTACGTAGATGTCACCTTCAGTAACAGAAAAGTCACAATGTGGATGGTACACATCTTTAAATATCTCTCTGAAAGATCCACAAGTCTTGGCATAATGGGAAATATAAAAAATTGCTATTTCCTTTCTGACCTTCAAGAAAACTGATCATGCAGTCTTCTGTTTTCTTAACTACTGATACTTTGGTCTGTTTTATGAAACTGATAATGCTTCCAAAGCAATACAAGCAGCTTCAAGGTCCTTAGAAAAAAATATGGTGAAGATAAAGTGCACTGAAGTTAACTCTGGCTGTATAAAGATAATGTGGAAAAATACTTTTAGGCAGTTGGTGTCTGAAGCACACATTTATAAGAATGTCTAATCACATACATTTATCAGATTAGGACCTGATCCTAAATTGCTTGCATATCCCAGCTTCCCATTATAGACAGTGGAGACCAGAATAATATTGGAAATCAGCAGCATACTTAATCACAAAGTATTTTGAAATATTTGGGAAAGAGCTAACTCTCATTTTCTCTGTCTTTAAAGGAAAACAGATTATTTATGGTGGTCTTTGTAAATTACTGTTTTTCAAATTCAATAACTGTATTGATATTGTTGTTTTGATAGCAGAATCAATATGTATTGATTATTTCACATACTTGTCATTTTGTACCTACTTTTTAAATAAGTATTGATACTACTTTTTAACTTGTTCACTTCCATGCTTGAAGTGTAACCTGACAGGAGAAACAGCAAATGATTTTTAACAAACAGCTTTTACCTACAAATTTGTTATTTTCCAGTCATGGTTTTATAGTCACTTTAAGGGCTCCTGATTACTAGTTAAAAGTTTTTATTATTACTCAGAGAAATACCACAAATAGAGAAATATGAACTAAGAAGATAGAAAGAATAAATTTGTAATGGCTGGTTTTACCTTCCTTGTTTTGCAAGACAATCCCAAATTTTTCCATGTTTGCAGGAGCAGAAACCCAGCAGCTAACAGATCTTCCAATGTTGGGGCAGAACAGAAAGGGACATTAATAGATCCTTAACAAAAGGTATTTCAGTTTGCTTGCTACACAGGAACTCTCTGTCAACAGAAGTATGTATGAGAATCCCCCAGGCTAGAACAGCCTTCTGCAAGCATTGACCAAATTATTTTGAGAAAAAGGCAGAGAGAAAAGAGAGAGAAGAGCAAGCATGCTGGGAAGGGACAGAACACATTTCAAAAATATAATTGTGTTCTGATCGTCCACATTATGTCAGGCCCTTATACTTCACCTTCTTTCTTCCTATCTTTTTACATCAAATGCATCATTAGTTTTGTTTCTGCCAGCTTTTAGACAGAGAGCTAGGTTTTTAAGGTGGATCAAATATGCCTTTTCATGTAGTTCTTTTTAAATATTTGGGTAAAATGGAACAGTATTGTAAAAATATCTTGTTAATAGATAAATACAGCCGGGCACTGTGAAATATATTGGTTTGATTTCCATGGTAATAATGTCTTCCAACTACGTGGTGAAAAACCCTGCTTCTAGAATTGGTTGTGAACATGATAAATGGATTATGTCGTTGAAATAGCACAGTCCTTGAAATTATGTTATAATAGCCTATAATTAGTTAGAAATTGACTGCATATGCTGAAATTTTATTTATCAGAATAAGAATCTTTAAATGTGAGACTATCTTACCTCTTAACTCACACAGTTAATGCAAAACATTTTGAACACAGAATTTGGTGTAACAGGACTTTAAATCTAGTTGCCTAAATCTAGTTGCCATAAAAACCTAGAAAATGCAGGGGTGGCTTACATAGAGTTTTTGTGCCTTTTTGGTCAGTCTGCTAAAGGTATCACCTTAAAATGGACAAAAGCTCAGGAAGTAGGCACACATTGAAGAATGCTCATTTGACCTTCCTTGCTGATTTATTTAAATCCACTGTATTTTATCTTGGTTAGTATCATAAATCATTCAATTATTGCATCACTGATCAAACTCAGTGTTATCAATTAAAATAGTATATTGATGCCTGTTCACGTTTTACCTGTTTTTGATCAACAATTTCTGGATTGATTATGTAAGGCAAGTGTTAGGGGTTGGCTCTATTGGGTATCTGCCAAGACCCACACCAAAGCTTGGAATGGCACCTTTAAAAAGAAACTAACTGCATTACTCTGATCATCCAACAGGCCATTATTGTTAATAGCAATCAAGACAGCATGTAACTGGATTACTTGTCATTAACATGTTATTATGCCATTGAAAACTACAGGAAAACACTCAATTTTCCTCATTTCTGATCAGACATGGACAAGCACTCAATCATTCACTCAGTCTTTCTCCTCCTCCATATAATTCCTCTAAATTTCATGACTAAGCAAGCCTTAAATATGCTAAGAAACGATCTCTTTTCCTCTGAACTGTCTCAGACAGTCGCATCAACCAAGATAGTTCAACTCCAAATCCTAAGTTTGTAGCAACCAGCCTGTGAAGTATCCCGCACTTCACTTGTTCACCTGCCAGATAGAACCTAGAATAGTAGCTGTGGCTTCACAGGCAAAAGAGTAGCTCTGTTCCAGGTCATTATGCAAAAGTAACTAGTTTCAAAAGTGGCTTATTTTCTGGTAACACATTACTTCCAAGCTGTGAGCTAAAAAAAACTGGCCAGGGGGGCAGTACTGATTGCTTGGGTACTCTTGTTTCTGCTGTTCTCCTTCTTATTGTGATTGTCTCTTCACTGGCCCTTTGCCAGTGTAAAATTTATGAAAGTGTAAATAGAGGACAGAATTTTCTACTTGATCTGTCCTCTCAGAGGGAGGGAGAAGACAAATGTCTTGAACAGTGATAAGGAGGCAGGAGAAAGAAGGACTCACTCAGGGCCTCTATACAGGGCACTTACTTAATGGAAAACGCATTGGATTTTAAAAATATGTTTTCCTTCATACAAAAGGAGTTTGATTTCCATCTACAAACTTGTGATGAAGTTCTGGGGGTATGGCTATCTGAAGTGCCAGTGCAGCCTGGAAGCAGGTTGCCAGGCAACAAGAATAGCTCATCAGGAGAGAAACCCAGCTCAATAGTGAGTGGGCGGGGCTAGTAGTGGAGAGAAAAAGTTATATAAATCCAAGTATCTGTGGATATTCATTTTCTCAGTGAAATCCTAGCAAGGAACTAGGGAGTGGAGTCCCTTACTCAGCCAGAGAGTATGGTTGTGCTGTGAGGTTTAATTTTCAGTGGGAGCTTAGTGAGAGGCAGAAGAGTAATTGAGCCTTAGTAGAATCTGGTCAGAGAGTGTAGAGATTTGGTGGGAGTGTAGCCAATGGGCTGTTACATGATACTTGTGCTTTGTATGAGAGTCTGACAATATAAGTGAACTGCCTAAAAAGTGCACTGAGGAAATATATTAACCTGGACCAGCATTTGAAATCTGAAACACTACTTTATTCTGGTTGTTAACGTAATAAATGTTTATTTTTATAAATACTGGCCTAGCCAAGTTGTATACGATATATAAAATAACACAGGGAACACACTACCATAAATTATTAAGGAATTCGAAATAAACTTTGAAACCCCACACCCTTGTACACAAAAGACGTGTTATAAGGGGAGAGGCAGAGCTGTGTAGTAAAGACAGGGTACCTTATCAGATTGGGAACTGCCGCATCAATCTGGGAGAAGTAAGGGTCTGTTACAAAACTTTTCTTGCTAGATCTCTTATAGTTCCTGTCTAGGAACTAGAACAGGCTTCAAAACCTAGCTGTATAGGTGTTTGCCTGTGCATTGTCTCCCATGTGTGATGATGTCACTTTTGTGTTTGGGAGCTAAAGATTCCAGGTGCTTCTGGCTCTGTGCCTGGAGAGCAGGTGGCTTTCCTGTCAAATGCAGGTGGTCTGGCCTGCTTCTTTGGCACTGCGAGCAAGGGGAAGTTAATATTGCAAGACTACAAGCAGATGCATTGGAGAGCCACAGTATGGAGCCTTGGGGCTATCTGCTCACTTCCTAGCTATACATATTCTTTAAATCCTCTTGCCAAGGCAAATATGGGTTCTAACTTTCTTTGTAGTTTCTCTCCCCATCTTTCCTGTCTCTGTTTCGATTCCCTTTGTTTCATTCTGGCAGAGCTTGGAGGAAGTTACTTTTTGGACCACAACTCCCATTTTCACATGCCCTGTGTTTTAGACGTTGCTCCATATAGTGCGTTGGTGGACTCTTATTCTGTTGAGCTCAAGCCATGTGATGTCCATTTATCAACTACATCATGTTTAGGTACCTATTTAGCAATTCTTTCAGGAGATGACAACTTGCTGATCACAAGACAAGAACTGACTTAGACTGCAGATTTAGGTATATCAACCTTTGAGATATATTTCATAGTTAACACGAATCAGAAGCAATATGGGAAACAGCAGAACTTCATTTTATCATATATGCTATTTCTTTCTTACTTTTCAACTATATCTTAACATTAAGAAAGATAGTCTTATTCCTTTTTTTTTAATGCAGTTACAACATGTGTTGAATTCGCAGAGGGTATTCTTATACATTAGTCACACAGCTGACATTAATCCAGTCAAGTAGAGCAAATTAAATAATTTATTCCTTTGAGATTTGAAAATGACTGATCTCAGGGATTGACCCAAACCTTACAAGTGGCAAGAATCAAGTTACAGTTTTCAGTCTGCTAAATCAACTGGGATATATGCAGTCGAATTCTTTGTTAGACTTTCTGGTACCCTGGACAGCACTTAGCAGCACTTTTGTGCATATGAACCCAAGCTACATATTGTCTACCAGGCTTAATTTCACACTTATGCCTTACCTGCTTTATAAGCCTCTCCTAGTGAATTGGAACCTAATTGTCACTGTAGAAGAAAACAAGAGCTGTAAGAGCCTCTGAATATTTCTTGCCTAAGAAAACCCTATGAAATTGCTGGGGTTTGCCATAAGTTGACAGGAGAGTTGAAGGCCCATACACATGCACAAGAATTAGTGCAGGCTCCTAGGGCATAATACGTACAAGAGGCAAACAATCTTACACACCCAGTGTGGTGGTTCTGTTTGTACACAAGGAGTTTTTATTTTGTATTTTATTGACTTCATCCTGGCAGTTTGGCTAAAGAATCAGTTTTGTATTAGACATAGCAGCACAATCAATGTTGTGTGGAACAGCAAAAGGGGCACAGTTGACTCCAGAGAGGTCAGAATCAAAATGTATGTGGCTTTTCTCTTTTTGGACTATAGGTCCCAGAATCCCGCAACCAACATTTTTATTTGAGGTATTCACCTCCCTAAGCTTCAAAGTTTCTTTTCCCCATTTGTTTTTTAAAAAAGTACATAGGACTGCTGCATATGTGCAATACATTTGGAAAGGTAGCCTGATTTCTACATCCGCTTCCACATGTGTGCACATGGGAGTTCACTATGCATGAAAAAGGATGCTTAGTGACATGGGAGAGCCAGTCTACTATAAAGTGGAATAATATTGTGCATTGTTTTAGTTCTACATTCTTTGGCCCTGTTCATATCTGGGACATACGTTCACTGATCAGGGAAGGGGGGTCAGAATGGACTCCAGGCATTCTGTGGAAGATGTGAAGTGAATCTCTGTGTGTGCCATTCATAAGGTTGACAGTTGTGCGCACACACACGCACACTGTTGTATGCTCATAGCCTTTCCATCTTTCGCTCAGTTTATAAAGATTGGGACTAGGAACTTCTTTTATGTTGAAGATCAACTTTGTCCTACTTAATAGCCTAACTATGTTAATAGGCCATTCACCCCCTTTGATATGGTTTAATTGACAAATATTATTTGATTGGCATAAAATATAAATTATATTCTGCCATTGCTGCATGGCCATGCTGGCTAAGAGGAAAAGCTGGCTGAACATGCACATTGCAAAACCAGGCCAGGTAAGACCTCAAGGCATAGCCAGATCTTAGTCAAGAAATCAACAGGAAAGCCTTCAGCGACCCAACTTTTAGAGACAATAGTGTCTGCGATACTCCCACAGGATGGCTGATTCTCTTAGTCTCTCTTCCTCTGACCATCAAGCTTCCCTTTTGTCTCTACTCCTGCCCTGCAGTCAAGGAGCTATCATGATTCCCATTAGCCTTTTGTCACCTAACATTAGGACCATTAGCTCATTTTGGATCTCATTGTCGACCCTCCGGACTCCAATGTTTACTCTGCCAGAGAGCCATTAAGCCTTTTCCTAGTCAGAAAAAGAGTATTTAAACCCCAGTTTTGGGTCAGCCAACTCACAGTACACTGGTTGCTGTTTGTCATTCTGCTGCTCCAATTCTTGTTTGTGCACTGTCCTTTGACTCCTAGTGCTAGTGTTGGAGTAGGACACTAGGAGACCAGGGTTCAAATCCCTTCTTGGCCATGGAAACCTGCTGGGTGACCTTGGGCAAATCACACACTCCCAGCCTCAGAGGAGAGCAAAAGCTAAGCCCCTCTGAACAAATTCTGCCAAGAAAATCCCATGATAGATTCTCCTTAGGTCAGGAACAATTTGAAGGCACACAACAACAGTTAAGTTCATCGAATTCTCTGGTATTTCTGTCAAATACTGTTCCCCACAAAATCAAGGTTTGCTCAAAAAAGACTATTTGAATCTTTGTACTTTTAGTCAGCTTCTCTGCCTGCTGTGTCAATGGCCCTTTAATAGCCCGCTGTTGCTCCATGAATGGAAGGAGATTCGTGTGGCACAGGAGAGTCCTTCCCTCCTTGCAGTAATGATGCTGGGTACTACAGATAATGTTTCTTAATAGCAGACATCTGTTCATTTATTTCAGGGACATAAAGTTGGCTCTCCAGATGCTTCTGGACTATAGTTCTCAGCATTTCATACCAAATATGATGCTGTAGACTTACGGGAGTAGCAGTTCCAACAACTTCTGGAGGACTGTGCTTTGCCTACCCTAAAATTATTAGTCAATTAATTACTATGATTCAAATCATTTTTACATCTTCTTTCCTCCAAATATGTCAGAATAGTATACAAGATGTAAATTAATCATGCTAAAAACATAAGTCCAAAACAAAATACCACATAAAACAAACAAGACCAATCAGAAAGAGCAGAAAACACTAAAATCATAAACTAGTTTAAAATACCTGAACAAAGAAACAAGCTTTGACTTGTTCAAATGCTAATAAAGTCAGAGCCAGCTGAACTCTTGAAGGAAGAGGTTGTGTATGATCCAGTGCTGAAAGAACCAGAACATAGAAAGCTCTCTCCCTTATCACAAACCCTTTCTTACAATACATGAAGAATAGCCTAATTATCATTTTACTACATGGGTAGCCTGGAACTGGGAGAGACACTCAGTCAGAAATTTGGGTGCTAAACCATTTGTACTTGTAAGTATCAGCTGCTTAACTTGGGATCAGAAGAAAATAAGCAGCTACAATTACTTGTTCAGAAGCATGTGTGATATGATTTCAGCTGGCTGTGCCAGTTATCATTGTAGGCTGCTACATTCTTTGTGAAGCTTCTAAGATTTCTTCAAGAACAGCTCCAATTGCAGTAGTCCAATCAGGAGATTACTATACGGTGGATCACCGTAACCAGATAATCTCTGTACAGGAGCTACCAAACCAGCTGAAGCTGGTAAAATGCATTCTGTGCCACTGAGGGCACCTGAATATCTAATGACAATATTCAATACATGAGCATCCCAAGCTATGCACTTGCTCTTTCATGGGGAGTGTAACCATATCTAAAACAGGCTGTATGTCTAATTCAAGATATGGAAATACTATCAACATCATCTTCATCTGGCCTATCATTTAATAGAAAAACTATCTAACATATTTTCAGTCTTTCCTAAAGGAGAAATCTAGGAAAGCTAAGAAAAGAAATGGTCTAAAATGAAATTTGCAGTTTCATTTATATACTAGACCATTCACATTTACAGTAAAGACCATACCAGCATAAAGCAAATATTCATATGTGGATACATTCACATTTAAATGAGATAACTTTATGTATCTTATAAGAACACATCCATTATACTACTACTAGTTTACCTAGCGTTGCTCGGGATTTTATTTTCTCATACATAATACTTGTTAGAAAGATTTGAGATCCTGTGTCTCTTAATTCCCCAAACTGTCTTGTCCAGTACCTGTAACTTTTCCCTCCCAATCCAATCTGTATTTAGAGTTATTAACATACACAGGTTGGATTCCTGAGGGAATACCCTGTCCTCCTCCTTGCTCCTAGGCCTCATCTCCATAGCAACTGGCCAGGCCCAACTGCTCTCTGGCTGAGAATTATAAAGGCCCCTCCCTAGACTGCAAGCCCCAGGATTCCATAGAACCTTCTCAGATGGCCAATCATATGAGGTCTTCACCAGATACAGCCAATCCTATGAGGTCAGGTCTTCACCTGACACAGACAAACTCACAAACTGTGACTTTTATATATTAGAAGAACAAGAATTCCAACTCAGATAAAATTACTTTTTGGTAGGATTTTTGTACCAACTGTTTTTGATTTTATAATCTGAACAATCTCTAATCTTTGTCCATTTGTTTCCACAAGCCTACTTCATGATTGCTGTTAACTTCATAATGTGAAATTTAATCATAGAAAAAGAGATACTAATTAACTATAAACACTGAAGACTGTTTTGAAGTACATACAGGTAGAACACATCCAAATCAGTAAGTGGCTTACATTGGTATGCAATTAAATATCCATTCACTTTAATTTTATTTCATTTCAGTAAGATAAATTGAAATTTGCAAGTCACTTTGAGGAAAATCAGAGTGTTTTAATTTTGTTTTGTCTTTAGGGGCAAATTGACACTTTGTCAGGTCTACACAATTTAATTATTAATAAATAAATTAAATAATCCTTTGGCAGATTAGCATACTTGATCTGACATGCACACATAAACTCCCAAGAATTACATAAACCTAATTACCTAAAAGTAAGGGGTAGACTCTGAAAGAAGTATTTACATTTTTCTCACCAAGATATTCTCTATTTAATATAGAAAATACAATGGTCAGAGTGGAGTATGTGCAGTTATCAATTTTGCTACACGAAATGTAGAGCCATAGAAATAAGACTACTAGATTTCTAGAATTTTTGAACAAGTATCTTATGATAATTTCAAGCTGTTCAATTATTGTGCATAAAATTAACATTATGCTTTTACTTTTAGTGAATTAATTTTTTCAGTACAAGAAGGCTGGAAAGTCCTCCTAACATAGTAATAGAAAAGGATTGCTTTTTTGGGCAGCTAATGTGCCATGGTCAAAGAGATAAGGAGGCAGGAGAAAGAAACAGGTCCCATAAGACTAATTTTGACATTTTCATTAAAAGAATTTGCTTTTGCTATTTCTGTGGCCATTTCATTTGGAGATGGTAAGAATTGTAACTCATTACATTTTAAGCCAGGTTGGAGGAGGCTGTTATGCATTGCTAAGAAAAGGGGTAGAGGGAGAATAAGAGATAGAGATTCTAAACCTGTAGTAGTATATCTCCCCAAGATATGCAGACATTACACAATTTAACACTGGAATGCATTTAGATTACCACAGAGTAATCTATTTGGTACTGACATTCCGGAGTGCATCCTTCTGTAGTAATTTGTCTATCATTTTACACTCCAAGAAAGGTTAAATTGAGTAAGAACACAGGCCCTTTCTGTGGTGGCACCTTGGTTGCAGAATCTATAGCTGGATTCTCCTTTTCTTAGTTTTAAGTGGGTGGTTCAAATTATTTTATTCTATATCGCTTCCATGTTATTTTGAATGTATTAGCTCTGTTCTCATTTTAGAGAATGCTTTCCTCTGGTTCTTAAACATATCAGTTTTTAAAATTTAAGTTCCCACTTTGCTGTGGTTCAAGTTCGTCCTAAGACAAAGCAGAATGCCTTCTAGAGCTACCAAAAAGTAAAGTTAAACCCAGGATAAAGCTTTATGTGGAAATCAGGATTCAGAAACACCAACAAACTATCTTTAAGTTCTGTTCTGTGAAAATGCATGGTGTTGGGGGAGAAGTAACTGATCTTCTAATCTAGAGTATGATTTAGTAGATAGTATCAGATCTTTGAGCAAGGATTGTATGATAAACTCATAATTTGGCTTTCTTTTTGTTGGAACAGGAGCTTCTGAATTAGGTAAGGTAGTTGGGAATTTATGTCAAAAGTATAAGGAAAATTACACTTGGGAGGAATTATATGAAACTATAATTGAATAGCGGCAGGGTTCCAGAGCATCAACTTACTATAGTTCAGTTATGGATGGCTGCATTGGTCATTACATTTATTCCTAAAAGTAACCTTTCAATCTCTGTCTCGGATTAGAATCTGAAGTCTATCATTATTTGAAATTTGCAGGTTTACTAGCACAAAGAATTTCTGTAGTTATCTTGCTATATTCCAGAAACTAGCAGTGAAATGAGAATTTAAAGCAATACGATCCTATTTTGACATTTCAGCCTCTTTGTGAAGCTGTTGGGAAATGTTATCTGAAATTCTTAACTGTCTGGAAACCTAGTGCCATTAAATGATCCCTGCACTCTGTGCTTCTACTGTTTAATGCACCTATTTGGTTAACCTTTTCCCAATCTCAGAGACATTCAAGTTTGAATGCTAATATATTCATGCTGGAACCTGATTATAACCCTAAGCTAAAATTCTAAGTGGTATCAATCTATGGTATCTGAAAATATTTGCTAAAAACATGTCAGGACTCCCTGATTGTACAAATCACCCCATAAATTGTACACTTACACAACATTAATGACTTCATCATGAAAGCATGTGTTAAGGATCAAGCAAGTGGAAACATTCAGTAAATACACTGAATGTTTTACATTGTTACCAGTGGGTGTTCCTTCACTTCCTTCGACAAGCATCTGAAGATTAATGCCAGAGCAAGAAGTGTCAGCCAAATTAAAACTCTGTAACTTATTTATTGAACTTAAATAGCTGACACTTCACCTTACACACTAATTTCCATTCATGGAGTAACTCCAAATAATTATCAGATCAAGCCATTCATACTGCATATGTTATTTTAAATTACTTGTTGTTTAACTGATATAAACTCAAGTGGTTTTTTAAGATAAAAATGGTTTATTTAAATGACAGAAATGTATTTTTCAGTTGCCGATGTTAAACTGTATTGCCTTTTGCACACAATAAAAAGGGGTTCATCAAGCATAAATGATATATGATCATGTCTCCCTCTCTCCTTCTATGTGTGTATGTGTATAAACTTCTGGAAGGATTTAGCAGAATGCATGCACATTTGCTCTTAGCTATTGTGTTTGCTTGTCCTTCTTGTAGGATTTCTAGAAACATTTGGTGGCCACAATGGAAAAGAGGGTAATGAAATGTGGGTTCCTTCTTAGGGCACGTTCCAGTGTGTGTTGGTGGCTCCCCTGTCAGTGGAGTGGTGAACCAGCTCTGGGTTTTATTGTGAACTTTAAATGAACTATCCAAGTTGATGAACCTAGTTTGCACTTAGGATTCTGAACCTTAGAGAGCTCCTTTAAAGTGCTACACTAAAATGGAAGCCATTAGCCACCACTGCCAATACCATAGTGTTGGGCTGTTTCAGAAACACTGCTTCCTAACATTTCCATGCTAAATATATTTGTTTTTCCCAAAGCCTGATTGAATTCAGTGGAAACTATTACCTAGCAAATGTGCTTGGGATTCTGTCGGTCCGACATATATTTACCAAGAAATATACAACCCATTGATTTCATCTCAAAATATTACTGCCATATAGTTGTGTAACAGTCTGTACCTGTGAGTAGGTAAAGACTGTGAATAAAATAAATGGATGCGTATTCTCACAGTGTACTTGGAATGAGTTCCCATTTATTTTAGTCACAGTCTGGGCCTGTTCACAGGTACAGACTGTTACACAACGATATGGCAGTGAAATTTTAAGCAATATCCTTATTCGGTCTCTACTAGGTTTGTGCAGGAGTGGTGCATAGATCCATAGATTTTTAACTGACATATTTAATGTGGCATAGCCTTTGACATATCAGTGAACTATAGCGACTACATGAAAAACTGTAATAGTCTAGGGATGCCTTTAAAGTAAAATGCTGCATTAGAGTTATTGGGAAATCTGCTAATCCACTTACAACCTAATGACATGGAAAAAATATTCCGGCATAATTTCCATACACAGAGAAGTTAAGAGTTGCGTACAGATGCCGACTGCACTTTGTCAACATTGACTAATGCTCTGTCTATGACTAATTGCATCTTGCCCTACTTTGAAATCTAATTTCATCCACTCACCAAGCCATTTCCAAGGCACTAACAAAAGAGAGGAATGTTAATGCAACACAGCAGTCTAGAAATATACAAATCCTATGTTTATCCCATTATTTTATTGATCTGTTTTATATCCTATCACCCAGGAAAATCATCATATGAGAAACATATTATGGGAGAGACTGCGGTAGAGAATTGTACAGGCTTTTATTGGTTTATTTAAAATGTTCTATTCTTGTATGAGGCAAATACTCATATTTAAAACCTCACAGCTACTGAACTTTTAAATGGCTGATACATGTAATACTTTGATACTTAAGCTGATGGAAGGTAGATCCTGGAAGATGAGTTGCGATACACACATGCACTGTGCATTCAATGTCTGCTCCAGAAGTTGGTAAACCCACCACAGCAGAGGTTGTTGTGGGTTTTCCAGGCTTTGAGGCCATGTTCTATTAGTATTTTCTCCTGAAATTTCACCTGCATCTTCAGATCCTCTGAAGATGCCAGCCACAGATGCAGGTGAAACGTCAAGAGAAAATACTAGTAGAACACGGCCACAAAGCCCGGAAAACCCACAACAGCCTATGGATTCCGGCTGTGAAAGCCTTCAACTTTACATCCACCAGAGCAGAGTTTTTGTTGTTGTTGATATTGTTGTTGTTGTGAGGAAGGCTTCAGGGCAGGGACAGCAGAGAGGAAAAAAGAGTGTTCAGTTTTAGGCTTGAGATGATGGTAGTGGGATTAGCTGTTCCTGTAACAACGTAATGAGACTTCTGTCAGCATAAGTACACAGATGGACTTGGGTCATAGATACTTGATAACCGTATTAATTAGTCAAATGTTCGCTTGATTTTGATACTCAATCTCTGCTGCTCCTATTTGAATTTTTTTGGATTTTTTTCAGCATTGTATTTGCCAATATTTGTAGGCTGGATACAATAGCATCATAGTGCCTTCCAGGAATATTAGAAGTGTGAGATATTTGTGATATTTGAGATGATTGTTGCTTGTCTTTCATATTGGAGTGATTAGACCATCAGTATGTAAGTACTTCTCCCACTTGCAAGCACCTGTCCATAGTTCTATTATTTTTTTCACTGCCTCTCTTTCCATTTCTGGTTACAGGGTTGTGGTATTTCCTTTCAAAACAGTCTAATTAGTGTCTGGCTTTTGTTTAATGGTGTCCTCTTGTCCTTTTTAAAACAATGGTCACTAACATTTTGTAATTTTTAAAGATATACTGTTATCATGTAATTTTTAGATTTTTCTTGTTTGAGGATAATTTAAGGTAATATGATATTGGAGAGGAGTGTAAAAGCACAATCATATTTGCTTGCAATTAAGTCCATCATATCTATATGTCCATAGTATCCATACTGCCATCTTAATGTGTTTAGTCACATTAAATGATACATAAACCACTATTGGTGTCTGCCGTAAAATATAAAAATAGACATGAAAGTGATTTCTAAATAGTTTGTCATTGCTTTAATTCTGATATCCAAACAAAAAAAGAATACCTAGTTTACTGTGTGATAAGCAGTATTGTTTATATAGTTACATCTAAAATAACTTGAATTATAGCATCAACATATATTTCTGAATTTTAAATATCATAACTATGGAATAGTGTTGAAATCCATTTTAATTTTATCATCCGAATTCCAAGGACAAAAAAAAAAAGGAAAAAATGGAAATTATTATTTTAGAGGCCATATCAGTAAAAAGACAAAGTTTCCTGGAGACATTTATCATATTGCCTCAAGAGAAATGCACATACTCTCTATAAAATCAGATTCTTAATAAGTTTTATGCTCAAGTCTGCAGTGAGCAAGTTTCATGTTTTACAGTAAATCTTCTAATGTAATGAATGTACACATGTGTGTGTTTATAGTTTGCAGCCTCTCTCCAGACATTACATGGTTGCCCATTTTACTGTAAATCTACTGAAAGCAGAGTGGGCAAACATTTCATTTTGGTCTGGGTCCCCCCGCCAATTCACCTAGCCTAACATTTTGCAGACTAATATACAGATAGGCACACTGTTAACCCCTTGGAACATGCACTTCTAATTTAGTCAGTCAATGCATTTAGGCAGTCAAGTAGTTTCAAAATAAAATTTATATATCAATTAGTATATCAAATTTAGGGACATAGTTAAAATATCTATATTGGTTAAAGTTTTAGGCTGTATCCTCATTGCTCTTGTCAAATGTTTTTGTCTCAGTTTTGTACTAAATCCAACTGTATCAGCAAGAAACAAAAAGTAATACTATTTTGATGATTGCTTACGACAAAGTGATCAGTAGACAAACTCTTTCTAGAAATCTCAATAAATATTACAAAAAAATAGTCATATTTTACTATTTTATTTCCACAGAAGCATGTGTGTTATTGGGATTAGGAGGAATGACATATATTTTAACTCAAAAATTGTTTTGAGTATATCCACTGAGAGAACCAGCATGGTGTAGTGGTTTGAATTTTGGACTATGATTCTGGACATAAGAGTTCAAATCCCTGGCAAGGAAACTCAGTGGATAACCTTGGGAAATCACATTCCCTGAACCCCAGGAAGGCATAGCCAAACCCCCTCTGAACAAATTTTGCCAAGAAAACCCTGTGGTAAGTTTGCCTTAGGGTCGAGAAATGACTGAAATCACTACTAAGCTCCATTGATTTTAGTAGATATGTCCAAAGAGTTGCTAAATGTAGAACCAACCCAATGTGTACAATTTCTAGAATTACCTACTGTATATAGGCAGGATTAAAATATATGTAGATGTAATTATATGAGAGTTTTTGACCAGAGATGGGCAAGAATTTTGTAAAATGTTCAAATTTCTTCATAAATTTGGCTCAACAACTTGAGCTTTTTTTTGAATATGTGAGAAAGAAAAACTCTTTCTCTCTCTTGTGATCTCTTATCACATACCTTCCTAGAAAATAATTAAGCTGATCTTTTTATTGATTGGCTTTGAACTGCATTTTAATGAGAGGCAGAATGAGTTTTTAGAGTGGAGAGATCATGTCCCAGATCCCTATCAAGTGTGACTCTGCTAGTCTGAACAGAATCTACAAGGTTTGGTTAATTTGTATATCTAGTAGTGGGATGCTATGATGTTGTGATGGTCACTAAGAACCTCTCCAGACAAGAAAAAAGTATCTGAAACTCCTAGGTTTTGTTCTTGTGCAAACTGATTTTGTTTTGGAGATGTACATGACATTTTCCCCATCCCAAGGTATTTCCAGGGAATTCCCAGCACTATCAAGGACTTTTCATTCCCACTTCCCAGGTCAATTCAAGTAGCCTAGTATTTCCTGAAGTGAAATGTACCTTTCCATGGCTGTCTGCTCATGTTATATCAGAACTAGCTAGGGTGTCTACTGCAAGCAAGAAACACAATTGTTTCTAGGGCTCAGAATCAATAGCAATCTAGTGAGGGAAAGAGGAAAGCCAGCACTAAAAGAAAATGATCCTAATGCTTAATTAGTGTGATAGTGTGATAGTGTTAAAGGACTTTAACACTTTGACCATAGAATAATAATTAGAAAGGGCTCAGTGGAAGTTGGGGAAAATCAATTTCCGAAACATTGCCCCATTTGAGGTGTGACATGTGATCGGTAGGAGGATGAGGAAGAAGAACATTGGAGGGAGGGAATGAGGGAAACCTGGGTTTTCAAGAAAGCATTTCAATGCAAAACCGTGGATACACAGATAAAATCAAAACAAAAAACCCTGGGAAGTCTTGATCCTTCCAGATACATTGTTCCTTTCTGGATGAGCCTTAACTTGGATGAATTTAAAAAGAGGACAGATGTTTACACAACTTAAATCAGTTTTACCAAGCTTCTGTGATCTTTAAAAAATAGCTTTCTGAGGATACTGATTTGAGTTTCACTCCTATAGGATCACACTATTACTTTAGTAGAATGCAATATAATGGTTATTAAGGTAAGTGATAAGAACTTAGTGCTGAAAAATATATACAAAAGACAAAGCCCCAACAGATGCTTGATAATTCATTTTCTACCTTGAACAGGAGGACACTACATTTTGACTGCTATCAGGTGTCTAACTAGCTCTACATCAGTGCAGCAGGGTTATGCCAGCTGTTAAAAATGCTTGGCCATGGTGCAAGTGTAATCTGGCAAGAGGACATGGGCAGCTGACAAGACAAAGAATGACAGTTATGTGAAAGAGAAAATGACAACCATATGGCCTCAGTATTATGCTAATACTTTAGGTCTGAGGCATTATTTGGTTAGGCTTAATTTAAATGCCCCACATTTACACACAATTTAATTATTGTGTAATTTTATACCCAATTAAGTTTGATTTTCCATATTGTAACAACAGAAGGCTTTCCACTTAGAAGGGATAGATATCTGAACAAAGCTGTATTTGTGTATATGAGCAATTGTAAAGGCTTGTGGCTATTTCTGCATTAACTATCCTGCATCTTTTATTTGCGCATATTTTGTATTTACAGTTTTTAATGTGGGTGGTTATTACACTGCCGCAGCTCATCTGAACGGCCTTAAAATTTTACTGTTCCAGAGATGCAGAATGCTTATCCACTCTGATGGGATTTACTAATATATGTAATCATTGTCTTCATTTGCTAATATAGGTAAACACAGAGCTATAACACATTCCACTTTGTGTAAACTACATGTGATTCCTATTTGTTTCTTTTTTACATATATACCTATCTTTCTATGTATAATAAAATACATAGAAAATCATTAAAAATAACAGCATGAGTATTTTTTATCGATACTATTTCTAAAGCAGTTTATCTTTTACAGTATATTTCTGTTCGTCAGTGTATTTATGGTGTGAATGCCATGTACCTTCTAAAATTCTTATTCCTTGCACAAGCAGGGATGTGAAAGTCTTGTCAGTTTTGCTTTCTCAGATGTTTGCTTTTTAAGAAACCCTCAAGTTCTGTTGCTCCTAAAAATGAAGGAATTTGTGTTGACAAATTCTTCAAAAATAATTTGCAATTAAATTCTCCTTCTCTTTGCAAGTATATAGAGATGTGGAGCCTCTCAAAAAAGAAATGGTAACATGTATGCAATACTAGCATGGCTGAATGCATAGTAACATTGTTGTTATTAACTACCATCAAGTCAACTTTAACTTATGGTGACTCTATGAATGAGAGACAACTGAGTACAAGTCACCTAGCTCCAGGTCAACAGCCTTGCTCAACTCTTGCAAACTCAGGGCTGTGGCTTCCTTGATTTAATCAAACCCTGTATATTGTGGTCTTCCTCTTTTTCTACTGCCTTCTACTTTACTAAGCATTATTGTCTTCTAGTGAGTAAGGCCTTCTCATGATATGCCCAAAGTACAAGGGTCTCAGTTTAGTTATCTTGACTACTAGGGAAAGTACAGGCTTTGTTTGCTTTGGGACCGCTTCATTTGTCTTTAGCAGTTCAGAGTATCCAGAGAACTCTTTTCCAGCACCACATTTCAAAGGAGTTGATTTTCATTCTGTCAGCTTTCTTCACTGTCCAGCTTTCATAACAATGCATAGAAATTGGAAATACGATTGTTACCGTGGTTATCTGGCCCAAGCCTGAGGTCTACAATTTCATATTGGTTATGGTTAATATTTCCACATGGCACTCCATAAGATGAACTCCATGTGTCTGATTGGGTCACGGAAAGCCTGTGGAGGCAGGCACGGCTGCATGGCCTTAGTTATGCACGCTAGGTCTAGGCCAGTAAACTATTATCTGTTGCACAGCCAGTAGTGCCCTCCAGACACAGCCAACCATTAAACAAATACAAGGGCTCTCTGCCCCGAACTGCTTGCTCTATACAAACGCTAAGCGCTCCTCATCTACATACTGTTCTAACAATTGGCAGTGCTGGCCAAATCTCATCAATTCTAATTTTGACCTTTCGGAGGCTTTGTCTCCACTAAAAACCCTATTGTTCTCTTTGGGAGAGGGCTAGTCTCCAGGTACAATCTTCCCTATAAAAACTTCAAGTTTGAGCTCCTTGTCGGAACGCTCTTGCCTTGCATCCCAAACTGCTGCCACTCTGTTCAGCGAGCCTCCCCTCAGCCTCCATGTGCTGGGAAACCACGAACCCAAGCCTCAATCTCTATCTTCTCTTTTACTGGACTGCAGGATCAGGTGGAGTATCACCCCAGAAACCCTCTGAAAACCCCTATCAATTTTCCTCACTGTCTGCTTCTATAGTTCTTGGATGAGTGTGTGAGTGCGTGTGTCGTTTGCTTAATTAAGGAAAGTTTAATAAAATCTTCTAATTGAACAACTTGCCTGGTTCTTGTTGCAGCCCGACTCCATAAACATAGGGTTAAAGATCTCGCTACGTTACCCTGCCTCTCGTACTGCTGGCTTGTGCTCCTTGCTAATTCCTCCAACTTAGTAATATTTAGAGTGCACTTAGGTGTCCCTCCAGGGACCCCCAGAAATCAGGGTAACACGATGACATGGACAATCCTGACTTTGGTATTAAATGACATGTGCTTACATTTGAATATCTTGTCTAGTTCCTTCATAGCTGCCCCTTCCAAGTTCTCATTTCTTGACTGCAGTCCCCATTTGAATTAATAACTAAGCCAAGGTATAGGAAATCTTTCACTGCCTCTTTGTCTTCATTGCCTGCTTCAAAGTTCTGTAAATGATCTGTGGTCACTATTTTTGTTTTCTTTTCTTTTTCAGCTGTGAACCTGCCTTTGCACTTTCCTCTTTGAGTGTCTTCAGTAGTTGTTCAAAGTCTGTAGTCTTTTGTACTAATGGTATGGTGTCATCTGCTTGCCTTCAACTGTTGATTTTCCTTCCTCCCATTTTCACACCTCCTACTTCAGCATCTACTCCAGCTTTTTGTATGATACCTTCAGTATACAAGTTAAACAGATAGGTTGATAAAAGGCAGCCTTGCGTGAACCCCTTGCAAATTGGAAATCATTTTGTTTCTCCACATTCTGTCCTAATGATAATCTCTTGTCCTGACCACAGGTTATGCATTAGGATAATCAGATGTTATGGTACAGTCATTTGTTTAAGAATGATCCATAGTGACATATCTTCCAGCATTTCACAAATGCAAACCAGGACAGATGTGAGCAAGCAACATCAGAGTGTGGTGAGGATGACAAAAATTACTAAATGAGGAAGAACACACAAACTAGGAGAGGCTGTAGCAGTTTGCTTTTGCCCAAGCCTACTGGAAACAGCAAGACTCCAGCCCTGGTTGTAGGCACTCTAGTATTTGACTTCCCATTTCACCTCAAGGTACCACTAGGGATATTTCCATAGACCTATTTTCATAGGCCCTAGATGCTGTGCCTAAAATGCCTAATGGATAAGACATCCATCCTCTCATCCCCACTGGGTTAACTGAGTGCAAACTACCTTTGCACTGTGAACAGTGTTTGCAGCAGTGGAAGTAAATTGAGGACAGAGGAAGAAAACAGGGGGAGGAAGTTAGAACCAGGACATTTTAAAAGCAGCTGAAAAGTAGGACAACAGTCAGTTCTCAGTGTGCAGTGATTAGAATTTTAAGAGGTAATGGCTCAGTGCTCTGGCCCTGGATGAAGCCTGATATTTATAGGAAGCCCCCAAGAAGGGTATAATACGAATAATATCAAGATATTTATGAATTTTGGTAAAACAGTTACCAAAACAAACTGAAATGAAATTCTCACACAAGTGAATGATTTTAACCTGTTGGTGCCTGACATTAGCATAACTATGATTATAACTATGAATGTAGGGAGTGGCAACAGAATGACAAAGGTTGAAGATGGAACACAGTTGTGAAGGCAGAAAGGCATTGGAGAAATAGGCTTTGTAGAGTCTAACTTCCTTTACCTACCACTATGAGACCCTGGAAAAACGGTAACCAGCACATTGTACATCAACAGGATTGTGGCCTAAATAAAGAAATTTGGAGAAGATTCCCGACAGCAGTGTTTCAGAAAGCAGTACACAGAGTCACCATTCTATGAACAATAATCTATTGTAAGTTACTTAAGATAGACATGGCTACATTCACTGTCAGGACCTCACTACCAGGGCAAAGCATTTCCCCCAGTGGCTAGGGGATTCTGGGGTTATAGTCTGAAAAGTAATGCTTCCAAGCTTTGGTTGAAATGAAATTTCCTGAGAATTTGGGGTTTTTTTCTTCCCCACTCCAAAGAGATTCACGCTTAATATTGTTTCATAGATTCCTCCTTCCAGCTTACTGTTATGCCCTTATCTTTGCAGTCCTAAAGGATGATATCATTTTTTTGGAGCTCAGCTGTCTAGCAGTGCATTCTTTCTCCTCTGGGATGAAGCAGCAAGAGTTTGTGTGTAAATGTGTGTGAGTGCCAGTGAAAGAGAAGAGGGCGAGTTGGGGAGCGTTGATTATAACACCTGTCAGCATGGCTATAGCATTACGTATTTCTCAGTGTCCTAACCTGTAGAGGCAAGGAGATTTAGAGTCTGAGATCATAGCACGAGACAGATTGCCTCAGGGATGTAAGAAGCTGGTGGTATAGAAAAGGCAGTTATGTCCATTCAAAACACATTGGGTAAGCTGACAAATATTTCAAAAATCACTCCATCTGGCAGGATGCCACATTGTGTTTTCAGCAGTGGTGTGTGATGTTCAAAAGCCACTGAGCTTTGGTGTTTCATATTTACTTCCGTCGCTAAACTTCAGACAAAGGCAGAATGCTGTACAGTATGTAAAAATCATCAACCTGAACCTCTCTTGCCCTCCTTCTTACCACTCACACTAGTATATAATGGAATCATTTTGGTAATGTAAAAAAACTTGGATTTGTAACCAGAGTTTTCAGTCTCCTGTGGAATTCTGAGATTTGTAGTTTACTGAGGCCCGAGAGCTCTCTGGCTGAGAATTCTAAATGCCCCTCCCTAAACTGTTAACCCCAGGATTCCATAGGATGTTGAAAGTGGAATAATAGCACTATAACAATGTAGTGTGGAAATGGCCAAAGAAGATGGCATCCCCTTTCCATCTAATATACAGAAGCCATCCAAAATGGCAGTTAAATTTTACTGCAGGGCTGGCAATGTCATTCAGTGTCCGTGAGACGTTAAGCTAATTTAGTGCCCACAGGGCTAATTGTTTGGCAGAGTGGAATTGTCTTGGATGCTGCCACTGATGACTCCAAGGATCTGCCATTTGTTGCCTCATTCTGCCTAATGGTAGGACTGGCCCTGGAAAGAACATTTTCTTTAATTAATAGGAATATATATATATGTATATATATATGGAGAGTTTTGAGAGAAAGGAGGCAAGGTGGATTACAAATAAATTAAACAAATAAATATTGTATTGCTCCTACATGCTAAGTTTCCAAAACCTGTTATCCAACTGCTTGGAATAATAAAGCTGTATTTTGGGAGCAAGCCAAAATTAGGGTGCCAGAGTGACAAGTGGTTACTTTGCACTTGTTCTTTTGTATTGGAACCCAGCTCAGAGTAGTTCTATGAGTGAATGTTCACCACCCATACTTATTCCAAAACAGACCTCACTAAATTTGATGGCAACAACTGTAGAATAAATAGTGACAGTGACAGATTCTAAGTAATTATGACTGCAGATGAATATTTCAGTTTTTAACTCATCATACTAATCTGTTTGTGGGCTCTTTTCACTTTCAGGATCATTTTTATCCAGCATGAAAACAAAGATTATTCAGATCTCTCTCTGATATAGTATGCATCAGCATGTTTTAGCATACTCTTTCAATCTAATTGTCAATTAGAATAATTGGCAAGTGGTGTGAATGCTGTAGTAATGGCAGCAATGTTATTTATAAACAGTTAAAATGCAGAAAAGTGCAATTTGAATTCCAATGTGAACTATATACAAACCTAGAGGTCCCTAATGCACACTTTGTGGTTTGCAAATCAGAAGCCGTTATTCTCAGGCTGCTGTTCAGTTGTCATGATAAAAGGAAATAATATTCTGCCAAGTTTTCTCCATTCTTGGCTAATTGAAATGGCATCTTAAATCTTAGAGAGATGCAAGAGGATTTAGTGGCATTTGTATGCTTGATAATTTATAGAACATTCAAATACTTCTGTCCGTACTCACTATTCATCAGTCCAAGTTGCACAAAGGGACAGGAATAAGTAGAGGCTTGCGCACAGCAACAACCCACTTCCAGCACAGAAAAAACTATGGTCCTCACGTAAGAAGCTATGCATCTTCCCTATTTTATGCATCTACCTACAGTGTAGACAGAAGAGCCTTCGGTACATTCTCCAAGTTAGTACCTGTGATTCCACATGTTCTAGGATTCAGTGCTGGCAATGAAAATAAGTTCTATAATAAGCCCCATGTTGTCCTATGAGAAACTCACACTGTTTAGTACTTTTTAAATCCCCAGCCTGCATTTCTGTGCTAGATAGGCTGCATTCATTTGGTAGATAGGATACATAAAGGTTTATCCGTCTCTTTCCTCAAATGCAGCAGTAAGTCAATTAAAAAAAAAAGCTTTCCACCAAATACTCTGGTAGATGCTCTGAGTGACCAGAGAAATCAATGGTGCAGAAAATGAGCAAGGAGAAATTATAGTCTGTTGTCTTATTTTTGTTCTGTGATGAAGAAAGCAGGGATGTTTCCAGCATTTGGAGAGTTACTTTTAAAAAGTAGTCACCATGGTAGTTCAGTGGACATCCCATGTCCAGTAGTTGTTGTCAGCATCATCATCATCACAATCTTTAAAATATAGCTCCTGTTTTTTCCTTTATCAACAGTTAGCAAATAGTTGCTCTTTAAAAATCTGAATGCTCAAGGCTGCTAATATGTAGTGCAAAACAAACTCTTCTCCACATCATTTCAACTCTGTTGATAGACTGGGAGGCACAGCAGCACAAAGATATTACAAGATCCCTTTGTGGCATTTCATCTATGTGATAGTTTTTTTCTATCATTTAGTGAGATGGAGGAGGAATATCACTGAAAGTTGCTGTTACACCAGGAAAGGGCTGTGTTGTCCCTTGTTAAGTTGTACAGTCAGCCCCCCACAGTTGTGGGTTTAACTTTCATGGATTTGGTTATTCACAAGTTTCTTCAACCCTTCCTTCCCACCTCAGATGCTTCTTTTCCAGGGGAACCTTCCTTCTTGGAGGCTCTGATCAGATTGTGCAGCACTATATAAACTCACCCCTGGTTCTCTTCCTTCACCAGCCACAGCCTGCCCAGCTAAGAACAGATGGCAACGGATTTCTCAACACTATAAACCCCATCCCAATGCCCTTCAGACCCAAAGAAGGAGATGGGTGAGAAAGAGGAAGTATAGGGCCACCATGGAAACCTGCCCCTTTCTCTCTCCTTTCCCTGGCCTGGTTTGGCCCTTGGGAGCCTGTTTTCCCCATTGTGCCTCAACCCCGTTCCTACAGCCACACACACATTCCAATATTTGAGATTTTTCTACTTGTGTCGGGGGGTCCTGTACTCCTAACCCTAGTGAATGTGGAGGGGACTGTAATCAGAATGTAATGATGGTAGCATATTCAGAGCCATAGCCATCGTTAGTTTGTTTCAGCATAAAAAGAAATAAGGGAATTCTGTAGCACATTCAAGAACGAATAAGAAAAAACATTTCTAGAATAAGCTCCTTTGTAAAGGAGACAGGAGTATACAAAAGCTTATGCTAGAAATGGTTTTTTCAGGCCCAAAGATGCAGCGGGACTCTTATATCTTTTTATCCCATAATGTAGTTCATTAGTGGGAAAAGGAATTATTACAAACAATTAATTATATAAATCTAGTGTTTTTGGCTATTTTTCTTGGATTTGTAATGACTTTTTAGTGCTATTATTCGACTTTCAACATCCTGTGGAATTCTGGAGTTTGTAGTTTACTGAGGCCAAAGAGCTCTCTGGCTGAGAATTTTAAAGGCCTTTCCCTAAACTGCAAACTCCAGGATTCTATACAATGTTAAAAGTGGAATAATAGCACTATAATTGTGTAGTGTGGAAATGGCCTTAGTCAAATACAGTAAATTACTGACTATTTCCTTCCAAGCTACAGATATTCCTGTGGCCCTTTAGATACTCTATTTTCAGCTCCACTTACACTGTGGAAGAACGTTGGCCATAGTTCATGCAAGCCAGCCAAGATATTTTCATCACATCATCATCCCATTAACAATAACATGTACTTCAAAAACAACCTTTAGCATCAACTGGATTGTCCTTGGATACAGCACACACAACCATTGTTGTATTCTTCCAGCAAATACAAATACAGAGGTTAACCAAAAAGTTCAGTTGTATTATGAAAGTGATCTATTTTCAGTTGGTAAGTACTTTAGCCAAGGATAGGTAGGGTGAAAAGCTGCAACCAAGGGAACCTGAGGCTGGTAGGAGCAGTCTCGAAACCAATGGGCTCCTGATACTGAAGAAAGGCCAGCAGTGTCGTAATTGAGTCAGATAAAGTTCCTGGACTTTCAAAAATTAGCAGGGTGATGATGTCATCTGCTGCTTGCAACAAGCTTCCTTGTCCCCTCTGAACTTAGCAGCAATCCTTATGGGGGGAGACAAATGGATTTCCTCAGCAACAGTGAACACTTCTTGTTATAATGCAAAGTATTTTTGAATGGGCATCTATGGAGGACCTATTCCCACTTAAAACTGCTAGAACTTTTGCCTGTATTTTTAGACTTCCCTTGGGAACCTGGCTATGGAGACTATCACAATGCACATGATACAAAAGTTACCAGTATACCACTGAAAACCATAGTGTCTACTGCCACAGTCAGAAGCTGCTTGGCTATGATCAGCCCAATCTTTGAGTTTTTATAATCCTGAGAAGCAACTGAATGGCCCTTAAAGATCACCTAGCTTTCTAGACTACAAAGATTATGAACTGTTATGTCAGACTTTCACCTGGAAGAATGTTCTCTTCCAACCAGCAGGCTTGGCAGTACAGGAAAGAAAAGGACTCTGCTTACCTCAGCCTGGTCCCTTTGGTAGCCAACAACAATACACAAACATATTAAGTGCACTGCCTTCTCTCTGTCATTCACACAAATATGCAACCTACTTAGCTATACAAATCAGATAACTGATCCAAGGACTGGGCAATCTAAAGCATCTCCTGTATGCTGTATTACTGAAACATTTAAAGCTCACACTGGCCCTGACTCCTGTCATGTGGTGTTCATTACCTGTGAATACTGGGGTTGCCAGGTGGAAAACTGGAGTTGGCTCCTGTACCCTTAATGGTACAGGACCTCTCTTCAGTTTTCACTCTGGCAACTCTAGTGAATACCCTTGACATGCAGATGACATACTGCCTAATCATCTCCTTTTCCTTTCTGCCTGCCATTTCCTTCCTTTATAATAGGGATGAGAATCATGTGGTCCACTAGATAGTGTTGGACTACAAGTCCCAGCAGTGCTGGCCAGCATAAACAATAGTGAAGGATATTGTAAGCTGCAGTCTAACGGCATCTGTGGGACCATTGCTGCTCTATAGTTTTGTGCCAGATTCTAGATTGTAATCCCCTTAGAACAGGGAACTGCTCCCTTTGAACTGGTAAATTTCCATATACATAATGGTGGTGGTACATAAACACCAAAAACAAAGCATGGGAGCATAAGGCTGGAAGTTCAAACTATCATACATATGCACACACACACTATTCCCGATACAGTGCTTCAATTCATGTCTGGGATGTTGGCTGCGGGTGGGGGAGAGCCTCAGTCCAGTAAATATTTGAAAACACCAAGATATTAGCATTTATTGTGCAAGCGAGTGTTGATGGCCCAGACTATCTTTCAAGGCTAATTTAGAGTCTGTGGATTATCAGAATGGTTGTAGAAAAACAGGAACTACTTCAGACTTTTGAACCCAAAGTCATAAGGTTGGTGCAAAGGGGGAGAAAAGTATAACAAATGCTGGGGGGTTTTAAAATTATAATTTTGGTGAATTATTCCTGTTATGCAGTAATGGACAGTAATGGCTCACTTTCAGTATCATTTTGTTACAAGATTAAATCTGAAGGGTGATGAGGTATAATTCTGCAAGCTAATTTACCCTAACAACTATTAATTACCTCACTTCCCAATATCTGACAGTAAGCAGATTTTTAAAAAAATTTCAGCACTCTCGGTGCCAGATGATCAAAACAGCTTGTTTTGCCCTAATTATTTCTCATGTACAAGTGACCCTAAATTGCCTTCATGGCAAGTGAACAAACATAAAAAGCGGACATAGATTTGCCATAAAACTTCTAGGGATTCCCTCAGCCCATACAACTCTGTACAGAAACTCATTTTGTAATGACACAGATAAAATATCTTCCATGCAGATCAATTGCATTTATTAAAATTAAAGGGAAGGATTTGGGGTGATGGGGAACACAAGACTTTGCCCACTAACACAGTGTTACCACAGAGAAAATAGTTAGCAAATACCCCTTTTCCCTGGCTGTGTAGTTTCCATTCAGCTGAAAACCACACATCGTTCAAAGAGGAAACGCTCAGCAACAACAATGCATACCAATTAAACCCAGCGAGAAAGTATGAAAACTTCATACCTGGCAAAGTGAAGTGATAACCTCCAAGCTGCTGCTTAGGAACAAAACTATCTCCTCAGACAGGAGGCTTTGTTTCCTTGCATACAAATAGACCCTGCCATAAACAGTCATATACGCGAGCTTATCAAGCAGCCAGCCTCCTTTTGCAGAACACACCAATGGGAAGAAAACTGGAGAAGCTTGTGAGGAAAGAGAAACACTTTTCAGAGAAGTATATCTGGGAAGCAAAGCCTTTCCTCAGAAGCCCATGTGGGAAGCAAAGCTGTTTCTTCCTATTCCACAAATGCTCGTCTCAGCCAGCACATATCCTTTGTGACGGAGGTTCTCAATTAACCCTGACATTTGTTTTACACCCACAGCACTAATGAGGGAAGGCTGTGCCCCCATATTGTAAGGGACAATAGCAACCAGTGGACCTAAAGTTAGCTCTGCTTTAGTTCCATTAACATCAATGGGACTTCTCAGTTGTGCCTCATGGCTGACTTTTCCTACAAATTTTAGTGGGACTAAAACACAAATGAGTATCTGGTCCTTTAAAAATGAACTTTAAATAAAGATATACATTTGCACAATCCACTGTATAATTCTGGGGTGGAGCAGGGGTTGCTTCATGTTTTTCTTTTAATGCATTTCATCTTTGGATGCTGTCCCCCCCCCGCTTGTTTTCAGCCTCCCCTTCTCTTCTGTATATTACATGCAGATTATTAGAACTACATCAACTATTTATCATGTAAACCTTTATGTGCAATATTATAAAATTCTTTACAATATTTATGAGAGAGATAACAATATTGTTATTATTTCTACAGAAAAGGAATAGAGGTTGAAAGAGAAAAGATTTAGCAAAGGAGTGAAAGGGAATCTGGGCAAGAAAAATTATTGTTTATTTAAAAATGTACAAACCAAATACGATTGCAGGACTTTTAGACTTGGATTCACCCCAACCCTTCTGGATCCCACTGATTCTTACTACTCTTGCCTCCAGAGCACTTAAATCACATATCACAAAATTGGGCCCTGCTGTACTTGTAAAGTACCTGTAACTAGCTCCATCTTGTGTGGTAAGGAAAAACTGCATGATCCAATATGTAAAACATAAGACAACTTGTTAGCCTTCAGATGTTGGGCTGCAGTTCCTACCATCCCTGCCCGTTACCTATAATGCCTAGGGCCGACAGAAGTTACTATTTAAGATCAGGAAGGCCACATGATTCTGACTCCTGGTGTAAAGGATTTGTCCTTAAATATTTAACTTTCTATAAGTAACATCTTTCCTTTCTCCATTTCCTGTTTTGTCATCCTTTAAAAAGTTTTAGCTCCAAGCACATGAAACTTTCCATCTCCTGTCTATCTAGCCTCCTCACATACCCATCTGTCAGACTTCCTAAACTAAACCAGATATGTTTACTCTGGTATCCCTTTAATCTGGGCTTTCGTGTGCTTGGGGGAAATGCTCTTAATTTTGGTTTTCCTCTGATAAGAATGAACCATTTTTCAAAGTATTGTGAAACAAAGCTAGAAGGGGGAAACTCTGAAACGTTTCAAGCACAGCTTACAAAGTTATTCTTTAAAAATAATTTGTTCCTATGAATCATTATAATATTTTAAAAAGGGGAAAGTTAAGAAGTAACATGTGCAACTTGTGTTGCTTGGTGTTTGTTAATTTTGCTTCATTATATAAGACTGATACAATAATGACATAAAACTTGAAAAATATGTGTCTTAAAATGCCTTTAAAAATAATCAGAAAACATTTCTCATTACATTGATAAATAACTTAATTCCCGCTTGTGTTACTTTGGAAATTTAACTTCATTTTGCCCCCCGTCAGTTGTAAGTCATTCCTTCTAAGCTCTGGTTTGAGTATAATAGTATATGAATGTGGTTAACATTTATAGGGAATGAAAATAAGAGTACCATTTGTATTTGTGTAAGTTTTAAGAAAAATAGACTTAAATCCAGTGCTGCATTAGCAATCAACCAATAGTACAGGCAGATTTTTTTCCTTTTCCTTTCTCACCTGTAGCCTTCATGGTTCCCAAAAATCTTCTCCAGAAGTTTTGATCTCTTTGGAATTGAATTTGAGGACAGAAGTTGGGCTGCAGAGGGAAGCAGGAATTCACCCTCTTTTCACTGATTAAATCAATTCTGAAAGTGAAACAAACCTACAGAATCCTGGCTATAATAAAATATAAATGTATTAGAATCAATATTTTAAATTGTCTTTATTTCTCCCCCCACCCTCCACACTTCAAGCACTTTCTCAGGGCAGCTTTACAATAAAGTACTGGAACCACCATGAAATAACTAAAAGTGTGCTTGCTCACATTAGTTCAAAAGTATGTCTCCCTGAGTATAGGGGAACTTGTATCCAAGTAAGTGTAGGCTGGATCTCTCATGCAGAGGTGGTTAGCCTTGCTTTACCTCAGTGCAGACATTAGGATAAATCATAATTAAGGATGAGAAAGGGATGAGAAATCTGACCCCAAAAGAAAAATGGCTAGTGATATATCACTTGGTATGGCATCACCAATACCATATCCACATTTTACATGTATACTTGCACTAGCCCACAATTAAAGATTTCTGATGACTGCAGCTGACATGGTATCAACAAGTCTATTGTGTGTTGGGATTGACAGGATGCATAGAATCATAGAACCATAGAGCTGAAAGAGACCACAGGGGCCATCCTGTCCAACCCCTGCTCTGCAGGAACACCCAACAGATGGCCATCCAGCCTCTGCTTAAAAACCTTCGAAGAAGGAGACTCCACCACACTCTGAGGCGGCATATTCCACTGTTGTCAAGAAGTTCTTCCTGAAGTTCAGGTGGAATCTCCTTTCCTGCAGCTTAAATCCATTGCTCCTTGTCCTAGTCTCTTGAGCAGCAGAAAACAAGCCCACTCCCTCCTCAAGATGACATCCTTTCAAATATTTAAACATGGCTATCATGTCCCCTCTTAACCTTCTCTTCTGCAGACTAAACATACCCAGTTCCCTAAGCCACTCCTCAGAGGGCATGGCTTCCATACTCTTCACCATTTTGGTCGCCCTTCTCTAGACATGTTCCAGCTTGTTGATATCCTTCTTGAACTGAGGTGCCCAGAACTGGACACAGTATTCCAGATGAGGTCTAACCAATGCAGAATAGAGTGGTACCATTACCTCCCTCAGTCTAGACACCATACTCCTGTTGATGCAACCAAGAATCACATTGGCTTTCCTGGCTGCTGCATCACACTGCTGACTCATGTTCAGCTTGTGATCTACCAAGACTCCTAGATCCCTTTCACACGTACTGTTATCCAGCTACTTGTTCCCCCATCCTATATTTGTGCATTCCGTTTTTTCTGCCTCAGTGCAGAAACTCAGAAGTTTGCATTCAATATTGAGGTAGAAGAGAAGTAGTTCTTTATTTGTTCTAGCTATACTGATCTTCCTTCTAATCACTGGATAGAGAACATTCCTGCTGCTATAGGTTGTGGGTTTTCCGGGCTTTGAGGCTGTGTTCTATTAGTATTTTCTCCTGACGTTTCGCCTGCATCTGTGGCTGACATCTTCAGAGGATCTGATGGCATGGAAGTGAGATAGAATATATATACTTGTGTAGTCCCCGGGTGGGACGAAGCAATTTACAAATGTTAAGTTGGCCTGTGTGGTGGCCTATTGTTAAAAGGAATATGCCCCAGGGTCATTCCTGCTGCTGTTGGAGAAAGCTGTGGACAAGCATGGCTTCTTGTTAGACAGAAACTGGCATTCTTATCATCTTTTCAGTTACAAGGTATTTCAGTACAGACAAGTTGGAGTGGGTTCAGAGAGGGGAACAAGGATGATAAGAGGTATGGAGAACAAAACATATGAGGAAAAGTTGAAGGATCTGGGCATGTTCAGCTTGTTGAAGAGAAGACTGCGGGGGAGGCATGACTGGCCTCCTTAAGTATTTCAAGGGCTGTCACAGAAAGGAAGGGGCAGGTCTATCAATTTTGATTGAACATTACAAGGAGCTTCTTGACAGTAAGAGTATATTGGCAATGGAACCGGTTGCCTAGAAAGATAGTGGGCTCTCTTTCTCTGGACATCTTCAAAAAGAGACTGGACAGGTACCTGCTGGGCATGTTTTAGCTTGGGATCCAGCAGTGAGCAGGGGGTTGGATTTGATCGCACATGAAGCCCCTTCCAACTCTATAATTCCTACAGTAAACAGCAGCTTTCTTGTTTTGATAACTGAAGAGTCTCAAGGTAATTACCTTCCAGGTGTCCTCTTGGGAGCCGAATCCACTGTCCAAATGCTGCTGCACTTTTGTATGGTTTTAACAGTTTGGAGGTGGGATGGGGAACATAGAGTATGAAACCCTTTCCCCACTTCACCTTTACTTTTGAATCTTTTCACTTGTTTCTGTGGGGAACTGGCAGAATTCCAACTGGCCATCCTTCCATCATGTTCGATTCTCCCCATCCCTGTTGATTCTCTTTTTATACATTAGGAACCTGAAGAAAGTACAAAACTAAAACTTTATGTAGGAGATCCATTATTGAATCTTCAACTTGGCTCCAGTTAAAATACCCTTCCTTACTTGTGGCTGTTTTTCAGTAACGCTTCAGGAAATCTAGCCAGAGAGTTCCTGTGTCATGTTTACTTTGGTTCTTTGGCTGTGACAACTTGTTGACTAAAAGACATAAATCATTTACTGTTTGGAAAGTTTTTAAAATTGTGCATCTCCATCAAGGGATTTCGTGCAGATTTCTTATGAGGGTGCTCCTCCAAATTAACACTCTCTTATAAGAAACAGATCTAATTTAAACTTCATTTTAAAGACATATTTTTAAGTCTACAAGGAAAGTATGTGTGTGTGTGCGCTCGTGTGTGTGCGTGCATGCATGCATGCATGAGTGCATGTATAGGCACATGCAACACACACATTATGATAGAAAGTTGTCGGCTTCCCTGTCCAGAAAACAAGTAATAGTTTCTGTCTGTCTAGTCTCATATTTGCTATCACAAGGTTCTCATTTTGTTAATTTTTTAATTAGATATTTTTGTTTGAATAGAGGTGGTTCAGCTTTTGGAAACTAACTCTTAGGGGACCCACATAAAGACTGGTACTTGGAGACAAATTTAATAAAAAAATCATTAAAAATTTATAAACACAAATGGGGTTATGATAGCTAGTATTAGGACATCTAATTCCCTTATCTAACATTGTTATATTCACCCTAGAACTAAGAAACAGCTCTATATGGTTAGCAGCTCATTGGATGAAGCCGCAGCATTTTAGCATTGATGGAAGGGTTGATAATGAAAACTGATTCCACTTCGAAGCACAACAGCAACCACAGAATCTGTGTTCTCCCAAAAGAATTAACCCAAATTAAGAGGCTTCTGTTAGCAGGCTATTCAGGGCGTGGTGAAACCTCAGAGTCTCCTCCGTGCTGATTGCCTTGAATCAAATGTCATTTAGTTCCTCTGCTTCCAAGGACTCTCCCATAGTGACATTTCCTTGTAGCTTCCTGTTTTGAACTGGAACTGACTGCAGTTCCAGGCCTCCCCATGACTTTAGTTTGATACCAAAAACTAGCATACATCACTGCTATGAGATAAACTTTGTTGCTGAAGAAGGTAGTGCACAGCAGAGGAAAGCATTATGGCCCTTTAGCTGACAGGTTTTGGCACCCTCACACAGCAGGTTCTAGAAGGGGGCCCCAAATAACAATGCTACCCAGGCCATTCCAAGGCCAATACTAAAGATTTTGTGTGGTTGAATAACAAGTCTCTGGGACTGGGGTGTCCCTCCCTCCACTGCAGGGCAAGGCAAGGCAACTGGAAGATGGATCTCTGAGGCTATATAGGACAAAAGCAAACAAAGGAAACTGAACTGCACAGGTGTGATCCATCTCCCACACTAACTGATATAAAAAGAGTACAAGCAAGTTGCGAAAAGAAGGTTTATTCTGGTGGTTCATTCCCAGCCATATCTATATCCTCAGACTAAAGCTAGAAGAGCCTACTGAAGACAAAATAACCCTTCTTACACCATTGGGCTGTTAATAACATTTGGCCATGATGCTGACAAGGGTGCTAAAACCCACCTGCCACATTCATTATACTGGCTCAGTAGTGTAGTGAAGGTCCTCTCCATTGTCTCAGCAGCAGGCAGCGACAACTCTTCCCTTTCTTCGTTCTCTCTCTCTCCCCATACAGTGTGCAAGTGCTGCCCAGCTGCATCAGAATAGAGGCAGTGAGGCCTATCCATCAGTTTGGCTGAAACCAGTTGCTTTTTTTGGCTTCTCCCTTTCCAGAACTGCAGTCAATCAACGATCATCCAACCCATTCATTCTGTAACTTTATTATAGAGAAGATACCTGAATGCATTAATTTTTCTTTCCCACCTTCAACTCTTTTTTTCCCTTTTGTACCAAGTCTCTTGAAAGCTATAATTTTAAATTATGCATTCAGTTTGGAAGAAAGATGGTATAAACATCTAGTAAGTAAACAAGTTAGTAAATAAAAAAGAATGGAATGGTTCACATGGCATGGACATAATTGATTGATTCAATTAAGGAAGCTGGAGTCCTGAGATCTCCTGGAGTTTGCTCATTCACAGGATCACCACAGGTCAAAGTCAACTTTAGGGCAAATAACAGTAACAAGACATAATTGAAAGCTTATCGTTTTATAAGTTTCTATGGGAGAAGAGTTCAATACAGGTAGAACAACCAGAATGCTCTTGCCTCTTTTTGCACTTAATCAATGGATGATATTCACAAATGATTTTTAAGAGAGAATGGTGAGAGGTAAACAGGGAGGTTGTCTCTAAGCCTTAGATCTGGTCTCTCTCCCTCACCAACTCTGCAAGTTATTTAGGGCAATATTGGTAAAAAAGGAAAGTTTAAATTCACAAGTTGCAATTTCTGCTCCCGTGAAGTAAGTATAGGATTACAGCTTCAGAGAACGGGGAGATACTGGTGTGTAGGTCCATTCTTTTTCAACTTGATTGATGCAGCAGACTGTCCTGAGGAACACCTATCTTCGGTCACAGCAAAAAAAATAAAAAATAAAAATCAATAGAGATAAGCTGAGGTATGGATATTTAGAAGAAATTAGCCCCAGGGCAGGTGCGATTGTTACTATATTATGTGCAAATGGTTGAATAGTTAATTACAGTTAGATGGAGCCAAATTTTATTTTCATGACCTGTAACAAATTGAAGCAGTACCCTTCATAAACCTCTCGAGCACTGAGGTTACATTGTATTGTGGTATTTGTGGAATGCTAATATAATTCTATAATTAACTTAAGATCATATAGCCTCTCTCAAAAGAATGGTTGTTTGTGGTTGTTGTTGTGTGTAATCTTCATGCACCAGGATGGGATGTTTGAGTCCCCCAGAGTCATATTCGTTGCAGATGGCACACAGAAGTAAACTGACAATGTAGGCATACTGTAACATGGTCACCTGCTGAGCTGTAAACAACTCCCCCAAATTCTAGCAAACTGCCAATAGACAGCTTTGTTTTAACAAACAAAAAATGGCAGAGACAAAAAAAATTCCCTGTTTTATTTACTTACACACACACACACATATATAAACAGAGATTATTTTTGTAAGTAAGTAAATATATTACTATCAGGTACATTTTTCTCTCAGCCAATGTAAGATAATTGAGGCAAAAAATATTCCTCCATCCTGTTTGGCAAATCATGATGTAGGGAAACAAGAGCTTTGGTTGTCAGTAGGTTGGCCTTTCCTGGAAGATATTGGAATTCTTATTGGGGCCAAATGCTGACCCTAATCCACAATACATTTCAATTCCTTTTGGGGTCAGAAAATGCACCACAACTCATTCAGTACCTACTGTTTCTACCCTAGTGCATGAAGGATAAAACTAGCCCAGTACCACTATAGAAACAAATTGCTGGGTTGGATATATTTCCCAAGAGTGGGCAAAGTGTGGACCTGGGGAAGCATGAATCCCAGAGCTCTTTTTGTGGCTTCAAACTCTGCTAGACCTCCTTTTTGTCTTAGAAAAAAAGGAGGGAGTGATTTGCTACTTCCATCAACATCCAGAGGCATTACCTTGGATCCTCTAAATAGCATGCATTGTTTAACAGTAAAAGATACAAAATTTCAATGCCACTATTTTTTTCCTTTTTTTCCCCTTTGGCTTTTATGGTATTCCATGTAGAACTGAAAAAGAAAACTGGGCACTGAAATGGTAACCACTGTTATGGTAAATCCAACATTTCTGTTGCAGAGCAATGGAATTTTCTTCTTTTCCATCCTGTGGCTCTCTCTCCTCCTGGAACACCAGTCTCAGAGTGTTTCCCAGACCACCAAATCCAGTTTCATGGGTACATGGGAAGCTACATGGAGAACAGAGGTTCCCTCCCTAGTACTGGTTTCGCCCAATATCACTATTATGCCAACTGAAGTCCACCATTTGATCTTTATCAATATTATTATTTTTAAAATGTTGTGTTTCCTCTCCAAACTAACCTACTTGGCACAGCTTCATCAATGCACAGGCATTGTTTGTCACATTCAGATAGCCCCATGCCATCAGCTCACCCACCAAGAGCACTAGCATGAAAAGATCCCTACTGGAAAGGTTCAGAGACCTATAATAGTCCCGTACTCTGTTTCCACGGTCGTCATCCAGTTTTCTGTGTGTATTGGGATGTGAATGCAACAGTACTCTCCTTCTCCTGTTCTCTGAAAGTGCTTTACGGAGCCATACTGCCTCTAAAACTGGAGTAATAAGTAGCCATCATTTCCTGTTGAAGTGAATACAAAGACCATGGAAATTTCTTCCAAAGAGTGAAAATGAAAGATAGAAGCTACTGCCTAGGAACCTTTAGTTAGCATTTAAGATTCTGCCTTGTAATGAATCAGACCCTCTGCTTTGACACCACCTTTCTCAGCCTTGTTAACAGTTCTCCTTTACTGACACCTTTTTCTATGCTGAGCAATGTCCCTGTGTGTATAAAGCAAGCATGTGTTTTTTCTCTAAACCTGTGGGTGATGATTCATTGTGCTGATTTTTACAGGCTGGAAGGAATCAGCATGTTTTGTCTTGTTCTGCTTCAAAGCTTCTGTGGAACTTCTTTTTGGTCACCAAAGGGGATAGATCAGACTTGGTGGGCTATACCTTGAGAAAGCATAGACCACCATCTTGTTTGACTGAGGCTGTGCCAGTGTTAGCCAGCACTGGAAAGGATCCATGCAATATAGGGGTGGGACTGCACCAGGGCTGATATGCTGATTTTCTGCCTTAGCACCCTCTGATGGACACATGGTCTACTAAACAGCCCCAATCTGGAAGGGGTCACAAGTCCACTTTTGGTTTTGAAAAAATGGGTATTGTGTGAATGGTAAAGAATGTGGTGGGGTGTGTGTGCATGACCTTTTAACAAGACAATTTTTGGGGAGAGAGGAAGAGAAAAATGGTGGTCTAGAGCATCTGAGGGTGGCGGTTGAGGGTCAATAAAAACATCCTTGGGGGTGATGTAATGTTGTAATGCAACGTAATGTAATATTACACCCTTGATGCAATGTTAGGAATGCACAAACAGTAGCTAGACATCTACATTTTGGTGTTCCAGGAAATTATTCCGCCTCCTCATATTTCTGCCATTTTTTACATATCCTGACAGCTTCCTGGCATGAGACAGACAAAAGTGATTAGCTGTCTCAACAGATTAAAATGTAAATTCTATCAAAGAAAACAACATACAAAAATTATGCTTCTGTATAATCTGGGTGATTAAATGTTACTTGTTTCAAAACTAATGTTTCTGTCGCTTTCAATTACAGCTTTTGGAGCTTTATTCCAGATCATTAAATCTCCATGAATTACTTCTGTGCTCCATTTTCATATACAAACCTGCATACTTAGTGCAAAATAAAGAACTCTAACAATAAAAAAAAGGATTTCTTGTTTCTCATTTAGAACCAGATTTGCAGTGACATTGGCAAGTCATCATCCCACAAGGCCAATAAAAGATGATAAAGGGAAAGAAAGGAACGCAGTCAAGTCCAGACACAGTCAGCTGGTTTTGCAACAGTCAAGTACCAAAATTAGATGTTGCTGTTCTTTTTGTGTTGAAAAACGAAAAATTGCAAAGACCTATGACAGCTGGTGGACAGTGCACAGGAAATGCCTTATTTTCTTGATAGAGATCAATAGAGCGTACAAAGCTGAGTCAGATCAGATTATGTGTGGCTTGGACTCCACTCTCTCATCCCAAATCATTATCTAGTTAACTCTCATGCACTAGGATTCAAAACAAAACTTGTATGAGATAAGAGTTATTTTCCATCCTCGATGGCAATTTCAGTTATGGTGGGTTAGAATGAGGGTTAGGGCACAATGTGTACTGCTTGTATCATGGAATGTTTCCTCATCCTTACTCCCTACTGATTGGAGTAAATTTCAGTTCCACTGATTTTAGCCAACAAACTGACAACCAGAACATGTCATTTCTGCTTCAGTGCTTCCTAGTTTGCCTCTCCCCCAAAGATACAGGACTCTTATGGTCTCAATACATTAACATTGACTGGGACAACAAAGGCAACACACAATCATCAATAATTCAGATCAAATCAAACTTTATTTTATGGTCCATAGACCCAACATAGCAAACCATCCATTTGTATGGTATAGAGAAAATACACCTACTAAAAACAGGATCGATCTGTCTGTCTGTCTGTCTGTCTGTCTGTCTGTCTATCTATCTATCTATCTATCTATCTATCTATCTATCTATCTATTATATATATATATATAGGATAGACTATAAACAGGATATAAAAGCATAAAACAGGACGTAAATGCATAAAATAGTATAAAAATACATGAAGTAAATTAAAATCATAGACAGTATAGATTATTAGATAAAATATAAATAGGCGTTTGTTGGTTCTCATTTAAATAATAGAATTGGATTTATCTTAAAGTGCATTGCCAGTATCCTAACATAGTTTTGATACTTCTCTCTGTCTGATCTTAATAGCTGATGATAGAAATTTAGCAACTGATACGGTTACGTCAGATTTATGTCCTCCAACAGGATTTTTATGTAGAATTTTTCTGAACGGCCCAGCATACACCACAATAAGGGAGAGATAAAATGATGGCGGCAATAGAAGATGTCTATAGAAGATACAAGATGTGATACAAATGATGACTATAGAGGATACAAGATAGCAAAATATGCGACATTGATTCAACATCTTGCAGCCCGCAAGGACAAAGCCTTGCAGAAGTGGGCAACCCAGCAAATTTGCCAAAAAGTAATTCTGAGGGAAAAGCGTTGCATCTGGCCTTAGTGCATAATATCGCTTCTCGGCTTTTTGGCTAAGATGAAGTGTAGTGTAAAATCATTAACAGATTTGTTGGTACCTTTACTGTCTCTGCTATTTCTTATTTGTAGAAATCATCAAACATGCATGTGGTAAGTGCACTTTGGGGAAATTGCTTAAAACTTTACAGGTGACTGTGTTGTAGTGTGCCTATGCTGTAATTCTTGTGCTTTGTGGATTTGTTAAGAAGAGTCTGAGGTGCTAAAATATCTGGTGCCAATGCACAAAAGGTAAAGAAGAAAAAAACATTTGGGTCAAAATTTTCAACATAATCTGTCTGAAAAAGGTACTTTCAAGCAACGGGTTCCAAAAAAATGACAAGTCATTATGACAATTTCATTTGGTGGACAATGAACATTCATGTCATCCAAGTGCACCCTCTGGACCACATGCAATCATTAAGGTCCTAAAGTGCAATCCATGAAGCCCCTGAAACTCCCCAATGCCCTCAGACTCCCCAAAACATTTAAAAAATTCAGGCAATATTCCATTCCCCCAACTCAAAACTGCTGCAAAATACAGTGGTTTTGTCCTCCCAGCAACTTACATACCTCAACTTCCCCAAAGTTAAAAAAAGACAGCTGAAAATCAGCCAAAAATCAAAACCAGAAGTGACACTATGTCTCGTTGCATGCAGGCAAAATCACTTACTGAGCAAGCATGAACAGAAAAACAGAAAAAGGGAAAGCAGAGTAGACATTTGCAATTTCTGAAAAATGTAAGTTGTTTGTTAGATATTCATGGACCTTTTTTCACTTGGTGTACAAGCAGGTATATATAGCAATGCTTAATTTCAGGCAGAAAATGCTGGTGAGGGCAGGTAAAAAATGCATAGTCAATCCCATGTTAACCTAAAAAGATGGATCTCATCAACTATGACTAGAAAGCTCGCCATTATTAGTGTCAATTTCCTCATCCAGACGGGGAGGTAGCTGCTGCTGCTGCAACCAAACCAGGTTATTTTATGACCTAGTCTCAGGTTTAAGCATGGGTGACATATTCTGGCCAGAGAGACAGAGAAATATTAATATACCAATGGAAATCATGCCAAAAGTAATTCTGTGGAAAACGTTAACTCCTTTGCTTTAGCTGCTAAGACCAAAATGAGGCACTTAAAAAAATTGATGGGTAGTCTCAGAAACACTGACCTTCACTTGGTTTAATGATCAATTATGGAAACATTCACTAAAAAACTCTATCATTCTCTCAGCGACTCTGAAACATTTTGTTTGACTAGTGAACATTCTTTAATATTTTAACATTTTTTCTAAATAATTGATAACAATGCTATTTAATATTTACACTAATGATCAGACAATTTTCAGCCACATCTGAAAACCCATCAGTAGCGATGGCCCTTCCATTCCTGGAGAGATTGAAGGTGGTGGAGTTCAGAATTGCAATTTCCACTTCATGATTTCATAATTATGACTTCCTACTGTAATGTATTGTATGCATAGCAACTTGCAAGATCTGTCCGAGAGAGTACCTAAGCCAGAGTAGAAAAAAGCAAGGATGTTTGTGCTCTCTCTCTCCCCTCTCAAAATCTGAGTGACTACTACCCTACATCAGCCTGCAGAAACTATGGGAAGTGCCTCGCCCTCTTCTCGGCTGTAAAAATGCAATCTTAATAAATCAAAAAGCTAATCATTTTAAGTAAGTAATCATCAAATAACTATTTACTGCTCTGTCACAACAAGCCAAACTCTGCTGCCTGAGGCAACTTATACATATTATATACATATAAATTATACACATTAAGTTCTTTGAGGACGCTTTTCTTAAAAACTGAAAAGATTAGGCCCACTCACGCTACAGAATTATAGTGCTATCATTCCACTTTAACTGTCATGGTTCTGTCCTATGGAATCTGGGGGCTGTCAGTTTAGGGAGGGGCATGTAGAATTTTCAATCAGAGCCCTCTACTGTCTCACCAAACGACAAACCTCAGGACTCCATAGGATGATGCCACAGCAGTTAAAGTAAAAGTATAGTGCAATCACTGTAGTGTCAAAGGTCTCTTTATTCTAATGCTCAATTACAATGTGACTATGGCATAAAAGGCTGAAGCTGGACCAGAATATTAGTGCTCAAAGCTCAGAAGGAAATGCCTTTGGATGACCATCTGCAAGTCATTCTTTCCCAACATCAAACTGATCCTTCAGTAATGAAGTCCTAGGCCATTTCTGTATGGTGCTGCAGTCCTGTGATGGCAGTGGCCAGTGGGTTGTGTTTTCACACAGCGTCATCGTGATCCCACTGCCAATCCATCTGCCAACTCATCATGATCGTGGGATATTCACAGAAAATATCTGTTCAGTGCCTGCAATAGCGCAATGCTCCTGTCACCCCAGGGCCAGGTGAGGAGGAGGTGGAAGCGCAACCACACATTTCCTTCCTCAGCACAGTGTGGCAAAGAGGCCAGTTGTGCTGAAGAAGACAGGCATTTGTCACTCATGTTCCTGTCCACAGATCCGGCCAGGTGCAGAAGGGAGTGTTCCAGGCATGCTCCCATCCTGGCAAAGGTGCTGCTGGGATCGTGACAGGACATCAGTGGGAATCAGTAAGGTGCAGAAATGGCCTTAGTGAGAAAAATCCATGTGTACTGTTTATTGTTCTAAAGTTAGATAAAGTTAGACTATAAATGTGTTACACACTTCCAGTCTGAATTCAAGGTGCTGTTAATGACATTTAAAGCCTAAACGGCTTGAGAACTCAATATTTGAAAGATTGCTTCTCCTATATGAGCCTGCCTGAGATTTAAGGTTTGCTAGATGGATCCTCTTCTGTGTCCCATCAGTCAGGGCAATATATTGTGTCACCCCAGTTATGGAACACCTTCTCTTCGGAGGCCCAGTTGGTGCCAACGTTGCTGTTGTCCTGGTACAAAATTAATATATGGTTGTTCATGAAATCCTTTTGGACCAAATTGGTTTTATATAAACCCTCACATGCACATAGTTTTAAATTGTAAAAAACAAAACAAAAACAAAAAAAAAAGCTTGTTAAATTGTCTAGTATGTTCTTAAATCTTTTAAAATCATGTTTAATGTTTACACCTTTTAAATTTGTCAGACTGGTTTAACCATCCACCATTCTGAGATCTCTAGACAGAGAGTGGGACATAAATATTTTAATTAATTAACATAAAGCCACACTTTATGTTAAATAGTGAGTAATTTTTCTCTCTGATTCCAGTTATGCTCAGTTCTAATCAAGTAAGCAAGCAGATACAAAGTGCTCTAAACTAATGAAAATCTATGTTGTTTTTAATTGCTGTCAAGTCAGTTTCGGCTCATGGCGACCTCTGAATGAGAAACCTCCAGGACATCCCATTATTAACAGCCCTGTTACATTCTTGCAAATTTGGGGCCATGGCTTTCTTGATTGAATCAATCTATCTGGAACAGGCCATTTATAATAGAAAATCTGTATAACAATGGAAAATGACATCTAAACAAAAATAACTGTGCTAACAAAATAATTGATGAACAACACAGCCCATGCCACTTTTTCTTTCAAGAAAGCCATGTTGCTTTCATGAAAATCTATGGGAAATGTGTTTGGGATTTTCACCTAATTGTTTACAATTATACATACCTATGCAATATGGGTTAATCAGTATAGGACAAATATTTCAGAATTAATTCAATGGCATCAGAACTGATACAATATAAAACATGGATGGTTCCTCAAACAAAATATAACAGTATTAGCCAAATAACAATTTATGTGCCAAGCAGGAAACTGCGTTTCATAACTTAATCAGCAACTGGATGACAAGAGAGGACAGATTGTGTTTATTTTAGCTTGCATTCTCTGAAAGAGAACAGCCCACTCCATGGAAAATGGTGCCACCTTGTGGCCAGTTGCTTTCCAGCAAATACCATAGAGAGGAGGAGAGGACAATAAATACAATATCTGAAGTGCCATGCAATGGAATGCAATGCTCTGTACGTTTACTTAGAAACATGTCCTACTGTGCTTAGTGGGATTACAGCACAGGGTTACAACCTAAAATACAAGTACCACTGAATTATCAAGATGGTTTAGTTTTTAAAGATGTCTGGAAAATATGCCTCTGTTAGGAGTAAATCTGGCATTTTTACATGCTTCCCACTTCCCCGGACAGTGAGCTGTTCCAAGATCCAGAACACACCTATGTTTGGTTTTTTTTGGAGGGAGAGATCATGGAATATTTATGGCATTTTAACACAGAGACAGAGACAGAGAAAGGTTATTCTGTTATAATTCAAGAAGATGACTTAAGCTTATGTTGAAATAAATTAGTTAATCTTTAAGGCATCAAGGACACCTTCATTCAATATTTGAGTTCATTTACAAACATACAAATTAAGAACAGATGAAGGTGCAGCCTTTGCATCCTACAGACAAGGTATCCGTTGTCTGCTTTGTCTGCACCATGACTACATGTATGTGTTCTCACTTTCTGCGCTTTCATCAGTGTGTCTCTGATTTGATCCCAAACTGGGATCTGATTCTGATAAGTAGCCCAAAAGGTACCATGAAGCAAGGTAGTTCAGTGGTTATAGGAGCATGGCTAACTCTAGGGCTATTTCTGCACTACACTGTTATAGTGCTATTATTCCACTTTCAACATCCTCTGGAATTCTGAGGGTTTGCTGACTAGTATTCCAAATGCCCTTTGTTTTGTTTTTGTTATTTTTTAAAACCTAGTATTTAAAATGGTCTTTAATCTATTTTTAAATATTTTGAGAATTCATTTTACTGTTCATTGTTCTAATGGCACTGGTAGACAGAAAACTGATTAATGAATATTTATGTTAAAAAGTAAAATATAAATAATTATAGTTTGAAGATCATCAGCAGACAGAGTTTACAAAATCAGTTCTGGAGATTTTCAAACACCAACCAAAATGTTCTGAGAAGTGGTTTATTATTTTTTAGTTGTCATTACCATTGCTAACATAATTACTGTAAATAGTGCTTAGTTACAATGTTGTACATCTTTTACCACTCCATTTTTATGGACCATGTTGTATTCATCTGGAGGACGCGATTTACTCAAGTCCTGTACAGTTTAGCTTCAGAGGTACCTTGAGACTATGGCCATTTCCACCTTACACTGTTGTAGTGTTGTTATTCCACTTTCAACATCCTGTGGAGTTCTGGGGTTTGTGCTTTACTGAGGCCAAAGAGCTCTCTGGCTGAGAATTCTAAATGCCCCTCCCTAAACTACAAACCCCAGGATTCCATAGGATGTTGAAAGTGGAATAGTAGCACTATAACGGTGTAGTATGGAAATGGCCTAGGACAGCAACTTCTTCGGACAAAGGCTAGAGTCATCCTGCATCCAGCTCCCTTCAATGAATTTCATTCCATTTTATTCCATCATTTCGTAGAGGTCAAGCTATCTGCAACCACTGTGACATGGTAAAGGTTTACAAGACCAGCATTATATTGCTATTTTCAAAGGTGTTGCTTTACAGTCCTCCCTCCACATTTGCAGGTTTGACCTTTGTGAACTTGATTATTCACAAGGCACCTACTTGCATCCCCCCATTTTCTCCCTCCCATTCTCCTACCTTTTGCCTGGGTGCACATGTCTTCCTTCCATGGACCTGGGCAACAGGCAAGCAAATGCCAGCAGGCAGCCCCACATGCATACCTTCTCTAGTTGTGTTGTGCTCCCTGCCATTTGCTTACCTATTGCCTGGGTGCCTGGAAGGAAGGTAGCATGGCCAGGCAAAATGCAATAAATAATATTTATTTCCTGTATAAAACACTGTGTACTTCTCTGACTCAAAATGTCCCCTTCCTGTCCAATTTAGCTCACTCACCCCAAACATAGCAATGCTTATACATTCTTTTTCTTGTTTTACTATGCCTAGCTTTCGCTGATTCAAGCTTTTCACATTCTGTGTTCCTATAATATGTATTGTGCAGCTTCAGACTTTCCTTTCACCTCTGAGGAGATCCATAGCTGAACATCCTTTCAGCTTCAGACCAGTTGCATCATTAGCTACAGCACTACTCATACTTTTTCTCTGCTGTACCCCAGTAGCTTACCGAATACCTACTAAGCTGGGAAATTCATTTTTTGGCACTATTTCTTATTTCATTTTGGATTGTCTCTTCATAGGGTTTCTGTGACATTCAAAGACATTCAAAAGGGGTTTACCGTACTTTCTTCTGCATAGTACTAACAAGCATTAGCTATGGTGCCACAGTCATTGGGCTTTTTCGCACTTTGGGAAGAAAACGGGGCAATCTGTTACTCACCGGACTGGCGCGCTCCCTCCAACGATCCACGCTGATCCGGAGCAGTGCGTGCCTGCGCTACACACTGCTCCGGGGACGAAAATGGAGGCTTCCAGTTGGTGGAGGCTCTCCACCAACCGGAGAAGCTTGCCAGCTGGAAGCCCGCCCCCGGAAGATCTGCAGCCTCGTGCTGGTGCGAGCCTGCAGATCTACACAGGAGCGCAGCGATGGACTGGGGCGTACCGGGCTATTGAAAGACCTGTTTTAAGCGGTCTTTCAATAGCACAGCGAACCACCAGTTCTGATCGTTTCAGAGTGGGCTGAAGTTCAAAACTACAGAAAGTAGTCTGGACCCAGTTTGCCCCCAAGTGCAAACGTCCTCGCTGGAGGAGCGCTGCCCTGTTTTAAAAACAAAATGCGGAAAAGGCCATTGTTTCTGAGAGATCCTCCACCTGTGTCACCACACACACACACTACTACTGCTGCCCAGTAGCTGTCACATTTAGTCTGGCTCCTCAGCAAAAGCCTGTCTGATATGGGAGACCCTGCTTAGCAGCACTTCTGCCATCAGCATAATCTCTTGCCTCACAGAGACACGCAATCTTACCACCATGGAAAGGACAGCCATTTCCACACTAGACTGTTATAGTGCTATCATTCCACTTTCAACAACTTGTGGAATCCTACAGTTTGCAGTTTCGAGAGGGGCAAACCCCAGGCTTCCATAGGGTGTTGAAAGTGGAATGACACTATAACAGTCTAGTGAGGAAACGGCTGTAGTATCATGATCAGTGGATGGTAGATATGTGATGCAAAATGAGAAAAGTAACAACAGCTCAAACTTCTCAGACTTTTTTTTCCTCTGTAGAGAGTACAATCATGATTTACCATTGCAAAAGATATTCTATTAATTTTAAAAAAATCCATAACATTATAAGAGCATGTGGAAATTTTTATTATCAAGTTATGCCATTCCTTTCTCTTATTCAAGACCTAATTTGTTTTGTTAGTCATTCATAACTCATCTCCTCATTCTTTCTCCCACCCAACTTGCAACCTTCAATTGCTTTCTTTCTCTTTCCTTGATTAAAGGCAGCCTAGCTGATTTTGGTAGCCATTGTGCAATCTGAATGTGCTCCATTTTGTTCAGTTTTTCATTTATTCAAAATTTATTTCCTAGTCAGGTATATGACACACTGAGAAGTGAACATCGCCTGAAATTCAGGAGACATTCTGCTGTTCTATTCTTTGTATTCTTTTTGTGCCTTCCATCCAAAACCATTTTCATTTTTCAAAATGCTTGATGGAATTGAAATGAAGATTTGTTATACAATTCATTTCTCTCTGTGTCACAAGTCTCTAGGTGTGAATTAAAATCCAGGATTTTGACACATTTTCATATGGCTACCGCTAGATGCAATAGATACTTTGATCTTTAAAGGGCCACATAATCAGACTTTTGAGAACTCTGTGCTGAAAAAATCTTTTTGAGGGTTTGAGGAACAAAGTTAGTTACGCCCAGCTCCACCCATAGGAAAGACAAAAGTAAGCACTTTAAAGCAACTGAGCTAGTAGGACTATTTACTTGCTGTGCCTGTGCTTTAAGTAAAAGAAGAAGGTTGAGGTGAGTTCACTTCTAAAGCTCTTAAGAAGCTTTTACTAGCTGAGCTTCTTAAGCGCTTTTCCTTTATAATGGAGACCCAGTTTTTCTATCAGATTCTTCTCTGGTATATTCTGGGTACCAGTGGAATCATGCCACAGGATAAAGTTCTTTATATAAATTTCAGCTAGAAACTGACTAGACCATGATGGTACTTATTTATAACGCATATATGCAAATGTCTTTGGATATATCTTTACTGCTCCTTCTAAAAATTATCTAAGTGTACATTTATCAGTAGTAGTTGACGAAGGGGGTTAAATGCGTTGAGGAGGAGGGAAAGGGGAGCTGGGGGTCATTTTTGCACGTGTAAAACTGAAAAACATTCAATAAAATGCTAGTAACAATTGTAAGAATGAGTGAGGGCAGAGTCACACAAGAACTAACACACTTGTACCTTTAAAACAGCCCTCTGGTAATTCTCTCAGAAGTTTACCAAAGAGAAAATTTGTAGGGGATGCAAAGTATGAACAAGCAGGACTTCATGCAGCCTATAAGCAAAAAACAGAACAGCTGAGCAATGTCTTTTCTCTCTCCTGCTGATGATAGATGTGTTGTCAAACAGTTAAGTCTCATAGCTTTCTGTAATAGATGACATTTGCATTGTGACAGACTCATCTAGGCTAAAAGCACTCAGGGTTTTAGTTACACGTTTGAGCATTTTAGTAAACAAACAGTTCTTTTACAGGTTGTTGTTGTTGTTGTTGTCATCATGTGCCTTCAAGTTATGTCTGACACATGGCAATCCTAAGGTTTTCTTGGCAAGATTTGTTCAGAAGGGGGTTTGCTTTTGCCTCCCTTTGGGGCTGAGAGAGTGAGGTCCTTTCCACACCCCACTCCCAACCCGCAATGGTGACAAGATCACAACAGGACTGCGTCTATGGTTCTGCATGATATCATTGCGATCCTGTTGCAATCTCATTGCAGTCGTGGAATAAATCGTTGACAGGTTTTTCCCGTCAATGAACCATGATTGCGCAATCCTCCCACCTCCCTTCTGTACTTACCTGCCATGCTGAGGGCCAGGAAGCGCAATGGCTGCACTTCCTCCCCCAGCGCAGCCTGAGAAAGTGCCAGGTTGCACTGTGGAAGGGAGGGGCCGGGCCATTGCGCTTCCTCCCTTCCAGCAGGCAGTCGATGAGGAGGGGAGTGCTTCTGCCTTGCTCCCCTTCCAGGAGAGCCAACCCCAGGATCCCCACAGGATGGCTTCGACAAAAGGTAAAGTGCAGAAAGAGCCTGAGACTTGCCCAAAGTCACCCAGTTGATTTCCATGGCCAAACAGGGATTTGAACTCAGTTCTCTAGAGCTGTAGCCTGACACTCAGACTACTACACCAGGTTGATAGCAGAGCATGGGCAAACTGTGACCTGTGGACTAGACTAAAACTCCACAGCATGGAATTCTAAGTTCCTCACTAACAAACAAATCCTAGGATTGCATAGGAAAGAGCCATAACATTGAGGTGGGATCAGACTGCTCTAAATGTGGTGTAGATTCTCTCTAATGGGATTGTTGTTTCCTAGCTGCTTTAAGATCTGGAAAGCTGGTTGTGGGGAGGGGACTTCATCATGATTGTTGGGATAACTATCCTACCTCTATGAGTTGTGTGAATGTGTGCTTGCACATGTGTACATGCACACTCTGATGAATACTTACACCTGCACATAGAGCCCATAGGCTAAGAAGGTTGTCCATCTTTCATTTTTAGGTTGTGGCTATGGTAAAGTAAATGGCTACTAGTTCATAGTGTTTACAGTGAATGTTACAATAGTAACAGAAGCCACTTGAAGGTCCCGATTTCAGAAATATGGGAATGGGCTGGTGAACACAGCTGTCCTCATGTGTGTGGACACACCCACTTTATGGCCATTTCCACAGTATAGTGTAGTAGTGCTATTATTCCACTTTCACCATCCTATGGAATCCTGGGTTTTGCCATTTGGGGAGAGGCATTTACAATTCTCAGCCAGAGAGCTCTTGGGCCTCAGTAAACTACAAATCCCAGAATTCCATGGGTTGTTGAAAGTGGAATAATAGCACTATAACACTGTAGTGTGGAAATGGCCTTTGTTTTTGAGTGAATCCAGCACAACAGGTGATTAGAAACTCTGTGGCAGACCCATTGGTGTTAATGGATCCAAAGTAATTCCTCTCCTTTTCCTTTATACTCATCATTAGTAGGCCCCAACTGCCCAAGCATGTAGCCTCTACATCAGTGGTTCTCAACCTTCCCAATGTCGTGACCCATTAATACAGTTCCTCATGTTGTGGTGACCCCCAACCATAAAATTATTTATTTATTCTTTACAATGCCTCCCCCCTCGGCAAAGGCTGCCTCGCTGACCAGGAACGGGGGGGCGAGCAGGGAGGGAAAGAGGAGCCATGCGTCTCCCCTGGGAAAAAACTCCAAGAACCCTCCCTGGGCTCTGCTTCTGCTTCGCTCTCATTTCCGCTGGTGGGGGGGCAGTGTGGGAAAAGTTTCTAGAGTGTTGCCCCTGGCCGGGGGGGGAGGAATCCCAGCATCTTTGTCTTTTGCGCTGGGCACAGCTTGTCCCCCGGAAAAGCGCCACCTTGCGGCCCCCGGCCCTTCCACAGTGCCCCCCTCCGTGGCAAGTGGGGCAGGGGCCGTGGTGAGGAGGGGACTTCCCCCCGTGCTACCGCCCCCCCCCAAGCTGGCCCGTCAGATGGGAGGTTCTCCCGGTAGTGGGGAACGGGAGCGATTTCAGTCCCTTCTGTACAGGGGGCAGGAGGACGCAAGCGTGTGGCTCGTGCTTGTGCACCACCACTCCTGCTGTGGCTATGCTGTGGCCACACACGCTCCCGCCAAAGGGGACAGGAGGATGAGAGTGCATGACTCGCGCTTGCGCATGGCTCGTGCCTGTGCACCACCACCGAGGAGGGAATGGAGCCTAAGACCATTGGAAATACGTATTTTCTGATGGTCTTAGGCGGCCACTGTGAAAGGGTTGTTCGACCCCCAGAGGGGTCACGACCTACAGGTTGAGAACTGCTGCTCTACATGTTGCTGGAATGGAAAGCCCATTGACTCTAACTCAATGTTGAAGGATCATAGCAGTTGCCGCCAAACAGTATCCAGAGAGCCTCACATTTCAGACTCCTGTACTAGGCTCTAGGCAAGACATGATTAGTTATATTTTTATTTTGAAAACATATTCCACTTTTTCTTTCAAAAATGATCTTGAAGCAGCTAATAACAGCAAACTATATATACAATATTTTTTCCAACAAATATTGATTCTTATGAGTCAAACTAGCAGGACTTCTCTGCCCACCTACCTGGGAACAATCCCCACTGAAGAAAACTGGGCAAGAGTTTGGAATACATGGTTGCTTGAAAAACTTTCTTATAACATCAATACTTGTAAATGGACACAAGAAACTGGACTCTTTTTATGAGAACTGTTCAATATTTATTGATTATCTTGCTACCAATTCACATTTACACTAATCACTGTTAGGGCATGCTGACTTACAGAGGGACATTTTCTGTTTGGTTGGACCACATCATGAGAAATTCCCCCAGTGAACCTTGTGGTCATCTGAATTGGGAGCATCTAACAACACCCTGACAATTGTCCCACTAGAACAACTCATCAAATGTCCCTAATGCATACTTCCCTGTCAGCTCACATCCTAAGCCTGTTTGAATGAATCCTGTTGTTTGTATGCTTTTTGTGAAACTCAAATAAATAAAAAAATTGCAAAAACAAATTTAAAAAACCCGGGAGCTTGCTTCTGATTAGATATGTACAGGACTGTGTTATTGAGAGAGTTATTGGAAGACAGAAGAAAGTGCATGTGTCCAAACCCTGTACCAGATACCACCAGCTGCTATTGCTTTAGTAATTAATGTTGTTATTAGGAAACAAAGGCCTTTTCCGCATTTTATTTTTAAAACGGGGCAGCATGTCCTCCAGCGAGGATGTTTGCACTTGGGGGCAAACTGGGTCCGCACTACTTTTTGTATGTCCAGACTTCAGCCTGCTCCGGAACCACCAGAGCTGGTGGTTTGCCATGGTATTGAAAGACCGATTAAAAGAGGTCTTTCAATAGCCCAGCGCGCCCAGTCCATTGCTGCGCTAATGTGTAGATTTGCAGGCTCGCACCAGCGTGAGGCTGCAGATCTTACTGGGGTGGGCTTCCGGCTGGCGAGCTTCTCCGGTTGGTAGAGAGCCTCCACCAACTGGAAGCCTCCATTTTCCTCCCTGTAGTGTGTGTAGCGCGGGCACACGCTGCTCCGGATCAGCGTGGATTGTTGGGGGGGAGCGTGCCAGTCCAGTGAGTAACGGACTGCCTCGTTTTCCCCCCAAAGTGCGAAAAAGCCCAAAGTTAAGAATATCACAATATAAGAAATATCTGGCATGGACACTTATGGTATGATAAGATTAAAGGCAATGCAAATTTGATAAGGGTTTCCTCCACCCCATCATATAATCACTGATAAAAATATTGAAGAATGTCAGCCCTAAGACAGAACCCTGAGGCACTCTGCTTGAGATGTCCTTCCAATTTGAAGCATAGCCACTGATGACAAGTCTTTGAGCATGCTTTTCCAACTAATTATGGATCCATCTGATGGTGTTTCCATCTGTTCCATATTTAATCAATTTGCTAATCAAAATATCTAAGGGGACCTTATCAAATGCTTTGGTGAAATCCCGATAAATGACATCCACAGCATTGCTACCATCTACTAAGCTGGTGACCTGAACAAGAAAGATATAAAGTTAGTTTGGCAGGATTTGTTCATGACAAACCCACGCTGGCTCCTATTAATCATTCCATTATCCTAAAGATACTTGCAGATAGAGTCTTGTATAATCCATTCTAATATTTTTCCTGTTACTGAGGTCAAGCTGACTGCTCTGAAGTTTGCTGGATTTTATTTCCCCCACCCCCACTTTTGAAGAGAGAGAGAGGCAATGTTTGCTCATCTGCAGTCCTCTGGCACCTGCTTCTTCTCCAAGATCAAAAATGATGGCAAGTGGTTCTGCAATTACGTCAGCAACTTCCTTCAATACACTGTGATGCAGTTCATCTGGCCCTGCAGATTTAAACTCATTTAGGTCAACTTCTTACTGATCTTGAATTGCGTATTTTACCATCCTTGCTGAGCAGTGGTCCCATTATTTCTTTGGTCATTCTCTTACTTCAAACATGTTTGAAAAAAACCCTTGTTTTTGCTCCTTGCTTGCCTAGCCAGTCTCAGCTTGTTTTCAGCTTCAGGCTTCCTTACACTATTCCTGCAATGTTGGGCTGCACATCTGTAGTCTTCCTTGGTGATTCGTTCTTCCTTCCATTCTCTATACATGTTCTTTCTTCTTTTCATGTCCCCTTCAAGTTTACTGTGCAGCCATGTTGGCTTTTTCAGATGTTTCCCATTTTTGTTCTTCTATAGAATTGTGTGTGATTGTGCTTTTAGCAGTTTCTTCCTCATGACATCTCACCCTTGCTGGGTCTCTTTTCCATTAGCACCTCTAGCCATGGGATTCCTCCCAGTATTTCCCTGGGCTTGATGAAATCGTCTTTCCTGAAGTTCCCTGACTATACTTTTCTTTGGTGTGTTCTACAATCATGAATTCTAGCTTTACATGATGAGTTCCCCCTAAAGTACCAACAGCTTTGACTCTAATGACCAACTGTTCCCTATTGGTTAGGATCAAGTCCACAATTACGGATCCTGTTGTCCTTTCCTCCACCTTTGGAAAGAGGAAATTAATCTGCAAAACACATCAGGAATTTGTTGGAGAACTTTTGCTTAGCAGATCTAATCTCCCAGTAGATATCAGGAGAATTGAAGTCCCCCATAGCTATCAGTTCTTGCTTCTTGGAGATTTCTAAGATTTGTTTCAGAAAAGCATCATCCACTATCTCATCTTGGTTTGATTGCCTGTAGTAAACTCCTACCACAATATTGTTTTTATTTCTTTCTCTGTTTATTTTTACCCAAATGGTCTCCACTACTCTAGTTTGATCACTCACATGGATTTTTGTACAAATACATTTGCATTGATGCATCATGCTACTCCTCCTCCTTTTCTTTCCCATCTTTTCTCTTTGAGTAGATTATATACTTCAATTGTTATATTTTAATCATGGGAGTCATGATTAAACCACTGGTGGCGCAGTGGTTAAATGCCAGTACTGCAAACCCACAAGGTTATGAGTTCAATCCTGCCAGGCTCCAAGGTTGACCCATCCTTCCGTAGGTCAGTAAAATGAGTACCCAGCTTGTTGGGGGCATGTATAGAAAAATGTATCGAAATACATGCTATTTCTAAGTTGTTTGCCGCCTCGATCCATATGGAGAGGCGGGATACAAATAAATAAATAAAATTAAAATTAAAAAATCCCACCAAGTCTCTGTTATACCTATAAAGTCATATTTAGCTTCCTGCACTAGGACTTCTAGCTAGTCTTCTTTCCCACATTCTGTGCATTGGTGTATAGACATTGTCCCCCCCCCATCTTTTATTTTACTGTGAGTTTTATTGTGGCTCTTTGTGACAGATCCCTTTACCCAAGCTGGTCTCACAGTTCCAACCCTAGGAATCCTGTCACCTCCCCTGCCGTTGTTTCCCCACTTAATCCCTTGTGGACTGGGTTTCTGGGCCTTACAGTGACCCCTTTTATGTGGACCTGTGATGTGGATCCTGTATTGATACATGTAGTCTGACTCCATGCAGGCTTGATAGAGACAGCCGGAGGCAGTTTTAAAATAACAAGAATAAGTTTATTAAACAGAGTAGAAGAACATATGAACTTCTCATATTCTATTCTTTTAGCCTTGCCAAAACCATAGTTAGTTCTCCCTCCTGACTGGCTATGCCGTTTCTACTCATTTCAACTTTCTCTGTCTAAGGAAAACCCTGCCTGCCTTTCATAGAGGCACACTACTACTTCTACTTCTACTACCACCTCCTCCTCCTCCTCCTCCTCCTCCTTCTTTTTCTCCCTCTTCACCTGCAGCTCCCCCTTTGCAGCATTCCTGAGCCGTGATTTGCTGCTAGGTCTGCCCAGCGCCTCCTTCGCATTTCCAGTTTCTCCCTCAGCTTCTTTTCTAGAATGTACATCCTTGTGTTTAGAGCTTGCTTTTGGATTGATGTTTAAGCTATCATCTCCAGCCCCCACAAGGATTTAGTGTAACACATCACAGGCAAGACATCAGCTGGGAACAATGGTGCCATAATCCAAAGCATCTAGAAGGCACAGGTTTGGGAAAAGCTGCTTTAGTCAATCAAGTGGCCCTGTGGAAGTCTTTTCCCAATAAGATGCAATGTTAAGAATCATTAACTGGGTATGAGGTACTACTGAGGTGCCAGTATTGCTTGCACTGTATTCATTCAGTACATATGTTAAAATGTACATGTAAATTAAATCATTATATTGGAGAATGTAAAGAGTAGATGGATAACCGAAAAACTGCAAAACAAGTTGTTTGCCTAGGCTCACATACATATTTTATCTTTTTTTTTAAAAAAAGCACTACGACTTTTACCATAACCAATTTATAACAGCATAAGTCCATACAACTTGTGGCAAACACATTTTCCTTAAGTATCCATTGCTTTCCTGAGAGAAACTCAAAATTATTGTGATACAAAAATAGCACTGTTGGTTTCAATCAAGTCCTATAATGTAGAATTATTTATTTTGATGTTTGAGTTCATCCAAGGACTGTAGCTATAAGCATGGCACTCATCTTCTTTGTTTTTAATAAATTGCTGTGTTTTGTTCAAGGCTAGCATCTATACTCCTTTTATGAGGTTTGGTGTGATGCTGGAACCTGAGCTGTTTTCAGAGTTACAGAGCAAGAAAATACATTTTAAGACTCAGAAGGCTGATGGGTAAGAGGTAACAGTTTGTAGTTATGGGACTGCCCAAGAAACAGAGCTGCAAATATATCCTATTTTCTCTGAGACTACAGATACCCACCCACAGAGAAGAGTGTTGAGTGATTTCAGTACAGCCAACAGAATGAACACTGTAAAATGTTTTCAGAAGGAATATAAAACTTCTTAACGTAACATTTTAATATTTGAAATGCTTTAGCATAATGGAACTTGGGAAAGTTACCTTTTGGATTACAGTTCTCAGAATCCCACAGTCAGCGTGACCATTGTAGGATGCTGGGAATCATGAAAAAGTAACTTTTCCAGCCGCTACCTAGAAACAAAGGCCAGCATCCTGTTGACCAGCATTCTGATTAACATCTAGATGATTCTGGGAACACACCTTTCAACTGTCCCAGTTTGGCAGAGATAGTCCTAGTCCATTTCTGCACTTCAATGTTACAGTGTTATTATTCCACTTTCAACATCCTATGGAATCCTGGGGTTTGCAGTTTCAGGAGGGGCATTTAGAATTCTCAGCCAGAGAGCTCTTTGGCCTCAGCAGACTACATACCCCAGAATTTCACAGGATGTTGAAAGTGGAATAATAGCTCTATAACAGTGCGGAAATGGCCCTAATTAATCCTTGGCTGTCCCACTTTGTCAGCTGCTTTATCAAATGCTCCAGTTTTTCTCTCCTCCTTCCATTTTCCACCTTCGTCCTCAGCTTACTTCAACTGCTGCAAAAATAATTTGCACTTAACTCAGCAGGAAGGAGGGAAGAGGAGAGGGCAGAATCCTGTCTATCACATATCCCAGTATACTCAGGCAACAGCAAACTGCTGCAGCCTCTCCCAGCCATTTTAACCAAACTGTAATGTTGCTTGATCACACGTGTTCTGGTTTTTATCTTTGAAATGTTGGAGAGTATGTGGAAAGTCTACAAGCAAGGCACAAAAACATGATGCATCACTAAGCATGCTGCATTAAGCATCAAGCATGTGTATAACTGTATGCAGAGCATGCCATTCAAATAAAACACTAAATTTAACAAATGAGGGGAAATTGTTGCTGTGCGCCTTCATGTCATTTCCCCAACACATAAAAACATGTAAAAATACCCTCATTTCTACAAGCACCCCCAAACCTTAACAACTGTTTTGCTCTCAAAGTGGCAACAGGAAGCAATGTGACGTAACGGCAGGCAAAAACAGAGGTATTTGGACTTGCTGGGGGGAGTGCATCCTGTGGGAAGTCTGGGTGGGGGATGCCTCCATGGCACTGCCCAATACTGCTATACTGTCTCACCTGATGTGGCCAACAGGAAGGGATTGTACGAATTTGTATTCTGAAGGACCAATCATAACCTATCCTTGGGCTAAATTCTCCAAAACCTTTTTAGGGATGCTATTTCTTTTCTAAACATGGAATTGCTTTTAACAAACCTCCAATCTAAGATCCTTTCTTCTTAGAGTAAGAATACAAATTTATAGAAACAAAGATGCTTTTGAATATAGCAACAACTTCAAAAGAAGGAAATCATTTCAACATTGACCCTACTTAGTTTAGCTTGTAAGCTATCTTTCATATGAGAACTTCTGGGACTGGCTTACTGAACTTCCAACAGATCAAAACTGTATGAACGTGCATCTTCAACAGTGTATAACATTATGCTCTTATTAGTCTAACCTAATTTTAAAGCCCTGCAGGTATTCAAGGACCAAGCTTATGTTGGAACTCACTTCAAAAGTAATTGTGGGAAGAACTGGGAGGAAGGCTGCCATGCAAGTCTGTCAAACCATATCCCCATGGTCATGGTTCCAATTTAAGGCAGTCCTCCCCACCCCAAGCTGCTATCATGTGTGGAGGTGAAAACTTGTGGGAAATTGTACTTGTTTATAAGGATATAAAAAGACCTGCCTTAGATCAGACCAAAGTTCTGTTTAATAAAGCAACCTATTTCAACAGTAACCAGCTACATGCCCATGAGATATGCAACAGCATCCTTCACTTATTCCTGCTTCCCAGAAATTGGTACCCAGAGGAACACACTGGCTGTGATACTGCAGATGTAGCATATAGTCACCATCACTAATAATCACTGACAACCAATCCTCCGTGTATTTGTGTAATAAAATGGGAAAGCATCCAATTGCAGCTTGTGGTAGTGAGTGCCACAATATAACTATGTGTCATGTGAAAATGTACTTCTCTTTATCTGTCCTAAATCTCCCACCATTCAGCTTCAGTTGTTGGTCTTGGCTCTAGTATTATTAGAGACAGAAAAACAAAAACAAAACTACCCCATCCATTTTCTCCAAACTGTACATAATATAGTGTATTTCTGTCGGGTTACCCTTACTCATTTTTTTCATACTGAAAAAGCCTCAAACTTTCTAACATTTCTTCATAGGTTGCTTTTTATAGTGCTGGTTGCCCTTTTCTGAATACTTTCTCATCTGTGAGTAATGTAAGCTTTTTTTGGGAGGGAAGAGTGGTGATATTGGGGAATGGGTGCAAGAACAAAGGATTAGTTCCTTTCTCACATTGTGACCCTGATCCAACCCTCCAGTAGCTTCTTAAGGAAGAAATTTCTATAGCAGGATCCATAATCCTATTCTACCATTTTAGATGATGATGATGACTGAAGTGTCCTTTTCAAGGTAAATGGATCAAAGTTAGGAAACTCTTTCTGACCAAATGTTCTATTATTCCAATTTGTTGTTTTGTATCTTCAAGTCATTTCTGATTTACGGTGACTCTGAAGTGAACCTATCATGATGTTTTCTGAGGCTAAGAGTGTATGAATATGCCCAAGGTCACCCAGTGGGTTTCCATGGTTGGGTGGAGAATCAAACTCTAGTTTATGCTAAAACTACTACACCACACTGACTCTTTGTTACTCTAATACTAATGTGTTTTGTCTGTGCAAGGTTGCATCTGCACTTAAAAGGTCCTTTGAGAGACTTAGAAAAAAAATTGCTGGTAGTATGGAATGTTCCTGTGTGCAATTCTTGCCACGCCTTCTTTCTAGAAACTTAATTCCCTTCCCAACCAGTTTTTCCACCCCCTTCCTCCCTCAACAGTCAGTCAACGGACATTGAGAATGCTCAGTCTACATTTGGCTCTTCTTCAGCCCACCCCCTGCTGCCTTAGCTTTTTTTCTAAATATCCTCTGTACATCTGCAAGCCTCAGGTTCCCTGTAACTTCCTAATATTGTCTTCATAAGCAATGTCATGTTTGGCCATTAATGAAGCATAAGCTCACTGAACGTCACCTTGCAGTGTTATGCCGGTTATGATACCCCAGATGGGGGCTCCCAGATATCACTTTGATATCATTTAATTTGGCCTTTGCTAGACACCTCTCCATTGCCCCGCTGCACGTGTTTGGGTTGTTTTCCGTACGGGCACGTACTGGCTGCAGCTGATCAATAGCTCACATTCCATTCTCCATTCAAGCCAGCAATCCCCAAGCCTCACGTAGCTTTAGGGAACTCCCATACCCACACTCCATAATAGCAGCGTGGCTTCCCACCAAGTCATACCTTTTCAGAGGGCCATCAACTTACCGGCCACTCTATTGTCTTTCAATGCAAATCCCATCATGCTAACACTGACTTCACCAGATCCTTTTGCCTAGCGCCAAAACTCCTTTGTTCCTATCTGGTTTGCCATAGCCAACAGGCACTATCCACCCTATATAAGGTCTCCATTTTGAGACCTCGTTGGTTCCCCTTGAACATCCATCCCATCCTGCTGCCGGTTTGTTTAGGAGTTCCCCTCAGCAACCATGCTGAGTCCATCTTCTTCTGCTCCAGTTTCTTCAGGACAAAGCGACCAGGTGTCGTATCACCTGTTCTCCCTTTGTGTCTATTTCCTCACTCTTTAAGTTAGTAGGTAGCGTGCGTGTTGGTTATTTGCTGTTTATGTTTAATAACGTTCCTATGGTTTATCTGAACCCTGTTGGCTTGCTCCCTGACCTGAAGCTGTAGACGTTGGGTTAAAGATCTCGTTACGTTACCCTGCCTCTTGCTAACCAAACTGTGTTCAGGCTAATTTCCCCCCCCAAAAAACTCGGTATTTCAATTGGCAACCTGGGTGCCCCTCACAGGACCCCCCTCCAATTCTCAGGGTAACAGCAGCTGGCAAATACTGTACCAGTAGTGTAGGTATAGACATTGTGTGGCCTATCAGATGTTACTGGACTGCAGTCCCCGTTACTTTCCATCATTGACTAAGCTGAAGGCTAGTGTTGTTTGGAAGACGATTGTATAACATCTGGAGGGCCACATTTTGACCAACACCAGAGCAAGAGAACAAGATATTCTTCTGAGTTATTACTGGGCCCATAGCTGTGGCACATATGTTATGTTCTGCAGGTGTCAACAATAACAGACGGATAAGTTGATAATGTATTTAATGCTGCCCTTACAATATACAAATTCTGACATTCAAAAACAGTCTTACCACTTATAGAATATTGTTTTAAATCTTTTCTGTTTATTTTGTAGTTTGAATAGCTGCATTGCGTATGAACGTTCAATTAAGCATGTGAGGTGGTTTGTGTTTCAAGATTGTGTTTCTGATTTTTTAAAGAAATTCACTCTTGAAAGCACCAAGTTCTGCTGTTTTAAACTTGAAAGGAAATCTGTAGCCTCAAACAATTTGCATAAAGCTGCAACTCGACTTCAAGGGTAGGTTCCCCATTCCATTGAAGTCAAGTGGCGTTTGCCTTTAACTTTAGTATAAGAAATGGCAATCATGGTGTGGAAAACATCAGAACTTGAAAGAAAAGCAAACTTTTCTCAAACTGATGCTGAACTTGAAATGAAACTTTTGTTTGAAAAGGAATCTCTTATGAAGAAGGCCCTCAAGAGAACCCTTAGAAATTCAAAAGCTTCTATAGTCAAATGATCCAACAAAAATGTAATCACTTCACCAGGGGGGAAAGAAAGGAAAGTCAGAAACATGAAAAGCCAGCATTATGGTGTGTAGAGCAGAAACCCTCCTAAATAATTAGTATGCTAAGGAATAGAACACTTAATACAAAGATAGTTGCATAGCTATGAACCTCTGAACTGGGAGTGTCTTTAAAATGCACAGAGTAATGCAAAGCATTAAGTTTTATGAAATGTGTGGGGTTTAGAATCAATAAATATAAAATCACCACCACCAAATGAACAACATGTATCAAATTGTGCTAATGTGTATGATAATGAGGCCAGAGCTTGAAGAGTTTACACTTTTCAATAGAGCTCCAAGAAATTTCCCAGACAGCATGACCACTGTGGGATTCTGGGATTGTAGTAAAAAATAGTAAAATGTCCAAGCTCTGAATAACACAGAAGCCATCATTTGGATGCCCCATCACTTGAGGTCTGTACTCAACATGCTGCAGAGTTGTGGGGTACAGATCTCAACAATCTGCCATAGTCTATTTGCTTGCTTGGAACCCTCCAGGCACTTCCATCTTCCTCGCACTTTTCAATTTAATGAGCTACCTATCAGAAGAACATGCCCTCCAATTGTTCTAACTGGGCAAGAACAGACCCCGTTAATTCTCTGTCATGCCACTTTTCTGCTTCTTTTGAAATGTTCCAGTTTCTCCCACCTCTTCTTGCTTTTTCCCTTTGTCCTCAGCTTACTGTAGTTTTTGCAAACCGAGTTCAAAGTGCAGAAATAGTTTGCACTCTTTTAACTCCGCAGTAGGGAGATGAGAGATGGGGATAGAATAGTTTCCTCCCTGTAGGCTCAGGCAAAAACAAACTGCTGCAGCCTCTACTAGCCTGTACATTGTTCCTCATTAATAACTTTTCTATCTTGACCACACTCTGATGTTACTTAGCCACACATGTCCCAGTTTTCATCTGTGAAATGTTGTAGAGTATGGAGGGAGCACTTCTAGCTGGTGCAGACTCCTTTCTGGGGAGTCTACTTTTCTTAAGACAACAATGAAAGCAGGGGCACTAATGTGGAGCTGGGAAAGTAAGCCTTGCTTATCTTCCTCAGGACAATTCCAACTGGTGCTCAGAATGGTTGAATGTGGAGGTACCTCTTAACATTACAAGGACCCACTCCATCCCATATTTTCACCCTGCAATGTCAGGGAATGGCATGCTCCTGACCTGGCACCTCTAAACAGCTAGGACAACAGTGGTGCTCAACCTTAGACAGGAGAAGTGAAGTGGCAATTGCTATCACTACAATCTTTCTTTCCCCAGAATGCTTTCAAGTACTGACAGAGAAGGGCCCAGGACATTCTGGAGAAAACAATACTGTATCTGCAGCCCTCATCCAACATTTTTCTTTACAGTGGTCAACATAGCTGCTTTTAGAAAAGAACAAGGAATGTCCATGACTTGCAGCTCCAGTGGGATGTTTGGGATCTGTCAATCCCAGAATTCATCCTATCGTGCTAGGTACCAACACCCTAGTGATATCTACTTCCTTTCCAAGGTTTTTCTTAAAATATTAACTCATGAAGCCAGCTGTTATTGTTGAAGTTGCTACTCCTTCCTTCAGGGTTTCCTACAGCCTCATTTCCAACTTTGCAAGAACTTGGAAAAGCCTAAGTCCCAAGATATTCTTGCCAGAATGGCCAGATGTGCATATGCCACATATCCTGAGATGCTAACTGCCTGCCTGCCTGCCTGCCTTTTCACACATACTCACCAGCACATCATGGTTCACTCCACTTCTTATTCTAGGTCATGAGTCCTTGTCAGCTTTCATGTGCTTCTTCTTGGGTTCTGTTTCTATCATTGCTGTCTTCTCCTCTTCCCACTTTAACATATATTCCCCATCTGACAACATCTTGATCTTGATCCTCCAGCCATTGCTGTCCTTTTTCCTCCAGCCTTATCACTGATTCACTTTGCTCTTTTCTCTAGTTTGACCCCTTGGCCAAATATATAGAGTTATGCTTACAGTTCATCCTTCCAGCTATTTGCTTCATGCACTATATATGGCTCCTTCTCATCTCTACTTAACCCAAGCCTTGGTCTTTCACCTTCATTTGAGAAGCAAACAAGACTTGGGTGCTTCAGAGCTGTGAAAGAGCAGGTGCTGCTTTCACCAGGCAGCATTTTTAAGCCTAATATATTAAAATCTGGATCTGTCTCATGAAATCAGTGTTGCTTCTTTCTACTGTCTAATTTCATTGGGGGTGACATCAGCCTGACAACATTCTAACCATCTGTCAGTTTATAAGGGCCTATTTTCCCTTATAATTAGCAGTCTGGCCTCTGGTATGCACAGAGAAATTCACTTGCAGCCATACAGCCATGGAGACAGGGGAGAGGACAATCATTCTAAACTAGAATGACAGCTGACACAGACCACACCATCAAGGAAGCTGATTTTACTACAGAAATATTTGCTCACCCAAATCACTAACAGAAAATAAAGATGGATATACTCATGTAGGATCCATTTGTGAACAAGTGGCAAGGACATGGTTGGCTCCCTTGAGATGATGATCCTGCTGACATTACTATATTTGCATTCGTCTTCTTCTTTTCTTTCTACTGAGCAGTGTGACAACAACCCTGTTAAAGAGACAAGAGATAGGAACTCGACCAATGACCAACCTTCATATCTCAGCAGGATTAAGATAGATTTTCAGTACCTCAAGGCTACATTCCAGCCTTTTTATTGCACAGCCTCTGGTTTTATTTTCGTTCAGTTGCATAGCTACGTATTGCCCATATCTATGGCACTAAAGATACCCCCTCCCATGAAAACTGGCTTTATTGGATCCTGTTTCCTGATAAATTGTCACTATTTGTTTTTATTTGCTGTCAAATTGACTTTGCCTTATGGTGACTCTATTACTGGAAGACCTCCAAGAGTACCAGTTATCAACTGTCCTGCTCAGATCTTGCAGACTCAGCGCTATGACTTTGACTGAGCCAATCCACCTGCAGTTTGGTCTCTCTGTCTTCCAACTGTCTTCCACTTTACCAAGCATTATTGTCTTTTCCACTGAGTTATGTCATCTCATGATATGTTCAAAGAATGACAGCCTCAATTTAGTCATCTTGGCTTCTAGTGAGAGTTCAAGCTTGATCTGCTCTAAGACTCATTCATCTGTCTTTTCAACAGTCCATAATATCCACATAACTCTTCTCCAGCATGAAATTTCAAATGAGTTTATTTTCTTCCTGTCGGTCTTTTTCACTGTCCAGCTTTCACAACCATACATAATAATCAGAATACTATCATCTGGATGATTCCTACTTAGGAATCAATTTCTACTTACTTTACTTTCTTCACGGCTGCCTTTCCAAATCTCAGTTGTCTTCTAATTTCTTGACTAATTTCTTGATTTCCCTACTTTGATTAATGACTGAGCCAAAGCATACAAAAAAAGTATATCTTTAACTGTTTCAATGTCTTTATTACCCACTTTTTTGGTCTTTGTCACCCACTTTAAAGAGGTCATTGTCTTCCTAATATTCAACTCTAACCCTACCTTTCTACTTTCTTCCTTAATTTTCATCATCAATAATTCAAAGTCTTTTCTGTTTTCTGCAGGTATTATGGTATCATGTGTATCTCTTAAATTGCTGATGTTCCTTTCCCCAGTTTTCAAGTTTACTCCCCCTGAGTCTAATCATGCTTTTCAGATGATTTGAGCTGCATATAAATTAAAGAGAGATTGTGATAAAATGAAGCTTTGTCTGACCCCCTTGCCAACAGGAAGCCATTCTGTTTCTTCATATTATGTCCTGACTGTAGCTTCTTGTCCAGACAGTCAAGTGTTGTAGCACTCCTGTTTCTTTAAGAGTGAACCAAAATTTCTCATGATCAACCCAGTCAGTTTTCTGTAATCTACAAACCAGAAGGCGATTTTACGCTGAAATTCTTTCGTGTTTTATATTATCCAATGCATGTTTGCAATATGCTCCCTAGTGCCTCTTCCTTTTCTGAAACCAGTTTGGACATCTGGTATTTCTGATTCCATATATCATAAAAGCCTTTCTTGTAAAATCTTGATTATCAGTTTGCTTGCATGGGAGATCAATACAATAGTCTGATGGTTACTATAAGCCCTGGTGTCCCCTTTTGAGGGAACTGGAATGTATATCAAATGTTTCCAGTCTGGGGCCGTTGTTTTATTTTCCATATTGGCAAACTTTTGTTAGAATGGTGGCAGCATTTAACATTCTCTGCCAGAGAGCTGTAGTGCTTCACTCAGCTGAAAACCATAGGATTCCACAGAATGCAGCCACGGCACTGAACGTGGAATCATAGTGCTGTAATTGTATAGTGTAGAAGTGCCCTTGATGTTTCTGTAGGTAACACTGGGTTCAGTGAGACTTATTTTTCAGCAGACATGCATTAGGCTGCAATTCCTACATACCTGAATGTGAGAATAAATACTACTAAATTCAGAGAGGCTTACTTTTGGGTAAACAAATGGGATCCATTTTTTAAAAAATACAATATAAACAAGTTAAATATTCATACAAAATTCCAAAACACACATTACAGTGATAGCTTCATTAGGCCAGCCAGAAAGTACAAGTTTTTGAAGCTGACTGGTTTCTTTATCAAGTATAGATGTTAAAAAATATGATGATTGATGGAGAGTAGCAGGACTTCATCCTTCTTACATGTTAAATATGTCATTTAGCATCATCTTGAAGGAAGTGTTGATTTTGGTAGAGGCCACACTGCTTTTTGGCCATGAGATCAATGGGGGCTGAAACAGCCAATGCAAAGCAATAAAATTTGTTTCTCCATTGGTAGAAGCTAGGAGTCTTCTTTCAACAGTGAGGCTGTTATCCGTCCTGTATGAGGTTACAAGCCACTCTGTAGCCAGAATATGTTGAGTTGCTCAAGAAGCATCTATATTGACATATTTGGAGACCAGCTTAGATCTTGTAAGAGGGAAAAACAGGCCAATGATAGCCGAATTCAATATGTTTTACCTTTGCTAGAAATAAAAACCACAGAGATTAAGTCCCACTCCCATTTGCTCCCTCAAGTTCAGGATTGTCCTGTTGTGGCTGAATTTGATATCTTCAAATTAAAAAAAAATTAAAATCCAGAGGTATTGTGTTGGTCAAGCAACAAAATATTACAAAATCAAAAATACAGTTCATGGTTATACCTTTATTAGGCCAACCAAAAAGGTATGAAATACAGTATTCAAGCTCACAGGTTCCTTCAGGCATAGATGTTTAAAATAATTTTGCAGAGAAATATGATGATGGAGAATCACAGAGCTGCATACAGAATTTAATTTTATTGTTTTGGCTGTTTCTGTCCCCAGCCACCTCATGGCCAGCAAAGAGCGTGGCATCTACCTGTATCAATCTTCCCTCCAAGACCATCTTAATCTCTTTAACATCTCAAGAAAGGTGCATTCAGATTTTTTTTATATTTTGATGCTTGGACAATATGGCTACCCCAACATACTTATTCATATACAACTAATATAAACATCATTCATTGAAGAGTTAGGCACAGTGTGGCTGCCCAGAAGCTGTTGAGTTACAACAACTTTCAGCATTTTTCACCACTGGCTATCTAATGTGAATTGCAGGCAAACAACACTTGGAGGCCTGGACTTTCCCAAGCAATATGGGTCAAATTCCAGTAATAAAATTAAACAATGTAAAAAAAAAAATCAATTTCTCAAGGAGAGATTGTGTAAAGTTTAGAAAGACAGAAAACATCTGGCTGCATTCAGACATTTGTTTGTGAACAGAGTCAGGAAAAGAACAATGAGATAGCTAGAAATGTAGTATTTCTACACCGCAGTATTCAGGATGGTGAAAATATGAAGCTCTCTGTAAGAATATCTCCAAACTAGGTGAACGAATAACAAAGCATCAACTGAAATTTAATGCACTGTTGTACATAGACTTTAGAAACAGGTCAAATTCAGTGTTGTTCAGAATGTCAATAGCATGTACTGGGACTCTGAGAGCAGCTAGACCTCTGTACCTATACAATGAGAAAAGGAACTGAAAGTAAAATGGAAAGTATCATAAATCATAGAATCATAGAAATGTAGAGTTGGAAGAGACCACAGGGGCCATCCAGTCCAACCCCCTGCCATGCAGGAACACCCTCAAAGCACTCCCGACAGATGGCCGTCCAGCCTCTGCTCTAATCTAAAGCCTTTTACACATAAACTATGAAGCAGCCCCATATTATTCCGGTCACCCATCTAAAAAAGTTATCATTTGACATTCAAATAGATAAAGAGCAAGCAAGATGGTTAAGGTGCTTGAGCTCTTTTCCTACAATAAAGCACCCTTTTATTTAACAGATTTCCTAGACACAAGAAAACAGCCAGAATTTCATGCAATTGAGTGTGTAAGGTACTAGAGGGACAGATCAGTACATCGTTCAGTCAGACTGCTGGGTTTTCCATGCTAGCAGCAAGGAAAGAAAATTCGGAACCAGCACGGAAACACAGTAGACTACCAGGAGTAGGGATGGATCTGTTTGGTGTTTTCCCCCTTCTTTCCATAGCTTGCTGAGGGGCACCCATCTGCACTTCCATGCTGATCACAGAAGAAAAGTTTCCCTGGCCGGTAGCCAGTGCTGAAACACAGCAAAGTGTCTGGTGTTTGGGTTGACACATTGGCCATTTCCACACTACACTGTTGTAGCGCTATTATTCCACTTTCAACATCCCATGGAATCCTGGGGTTTGTAGTTTAGGGAGGGGCCTTTAGAGTTCTCAGCTCTTTGGCCTCAGCAAACTACAAACCCCAGGATTCCACAGGATAGTGAAAGTGGAATAATAGCACTATGACAGTGTAGTGTGGAAATGTCCATTCATAGGGAAATGAAACCTTCATGTTCAGCGGCAGCAATAAATACTTAGTATTGAGGACCAATAAATCTACATCGGAGACTCTGCGTGAAAGTTTAAAATTGATCAGGGATGTAGCACAAAGACCTAGGCCATTTCCGCAGTAGCCTGTTATAGCGCGATGATTCCGCTTTCAACCTCCTCTGGAATCCTGGGGTTTGCAGCTTCGGGAGGGGCCGGCCGGCCCCTCCCGAAGCTGCAAACCCCAGGATTCCAGAGGAGGTTGAAAGCGGAATCATCGCGCTATAACAGGCTACTGCGGAAATGGCCACAAGACGTAAGATGGACCTTTGTTTTATCTGGTCCTCTAGGACTGATCATTCCCCCTCTCTCCCGAAGCACAGAAAGAAATATGGACGTCGCATTCCGCCTCAGAGGAGGGCGAGGCCACACTCCCTCTAAACAAATTCTGTCAAGAAAAGCCCGTGATAGGTTCGCCTCAGGTTCGCCATGAGTCGGAAATGGCTGAAGGACCACAGCAACCAGCATCCTGAGAAGCAACTTCCCAGCTTCCTCCCAGCATCACACTGAACTGTACAAATTCCACGCAGTGCTGTGACTGCGGCCATTTCCGCACCACAGGGCTGTTATTCCACTTTCAACATACTATGAATTCCTATAGTACGGAAACGGCCGGTCTCCCACGACGCGTCGGATTGTTTTTATCCCAAGGCGGCCACCGTCACAGAGGAGGCGGAGCAAAACTGACGCGAACTGGCGGAAGTGAGAGACCCCGGGCAAAAACTTCCAAAGCAGAAGGAGCCCCGACTGCGCATGCGCCGCTTGGTTGTGCGCCGCGGTTTCGTATCCCGGGGCGGGAGTTGTGGGATTGGTGAAGTGGCTTCTCGCGGGCTTTTTTCAGTCGTTTTCCTTCTTTCGGTGGCGGCCATGAGCCTCTGGGTGGACAAATACCGGCCGACCTCCCTTAGCAAGCTGGATTATCACCGGGAGCAGGCAGCGCAGCTCCGGAACCTGGTGAGAAAGGGCTGCGTTTTCATCCTATGTGGGGGAGGAAAGCGAGGGAGCCTCGTCTTTCTCCCTCTGCCGATGCAGTTCTCTTTGCACATGCTCGAGTGCACGTTGCTTATTCCAGGACTCAGCCCTGCTCTTCGTTAAACGACGTGCCTTGCAAGGATTTTCCTCCCTGGTTTCCGGGGAAGTTTCCATCTCTGTAGCTGAGTTGCTTGGGCGGTCTAACCCAAAACCCAGTTTGGGAATTTTCACTTTTGGTGTGTGTGTCTGTACATGTGTATATATAAATATAAATATATATGTATATCATGGGTATGTGTATATATATATGTATATATATCACCTATGATATATATCTATATCTATATCTATGCATACATACATATATGAAGTGTGTGTGTATGTATATATCTTATCTCATAGTTATGTGTATATATATATATATATCTCACCTATGATGTATATATATCTATATCTATATCTATGCATACATACATATTTGAAGTGTGTGTGTATATATATATATATCTCATGGGTATGTATATATATCTATATCTATGCATACATACATATATGAAGTGTGTGTGTGTCTGTGTATCTCTCTCTCTCTCTCTCATGGGTATGTATATATATATATATATCTCACCTATGATGTATATATATCTATATCTATATCTATGCATACATACATATATGAAGCTTGTGTGTGTGTATATATATATATATATATATATCTCATGGGTATGTATATATATCTATATCTATGCATACATACATATATGAAGTGTGTGTGTGTCTGTGTATCTCTCTCTCTCTCTCTCATGGGTATGTATATATATATATATATATATCTCACCTATGATGTATATATATCTATATCTATGCATACATACATATATGAAGCTTGTGTGTGTGTGTGTATATATATATATATATATATATCTCATGGGTATGTATATATATCTATATCTATGCATACATACATATATGAAGTGTGTGTGTGTCTGTGTATCTCTCTCTCTCTCATGGGTATGTATATATATATATCTCTCTCACCTATGATGTATATATATCTATATCTATATCTATGCATACATACATATATGAAGTGTGTGTGTGTGTGTGTGTGTGTATATATATATCTCATGGGTATGTGTGTATATATATATACATATATCTCACCTATGATGTATATATATCTATATCTATATGCATACATACATATATGAAGTGTGTGTGTGTATATATATATATATCTCATGGGTATGTGTATATATATATATATATCGCTCAGCTATGATGTATATATATCTATATCTATGCATGCATACATATATGAAGTGTGTGTGTGTGTGTATATATATCTCACCCATGATATATATATATATATATATATATATATATATATATATGCATACATACATATATGAAGTAACAATGAAAAAGTGCATCTGAGTATCTGCAATATTAGTAAATATACCTGCTGACCAGATTACCCTTCATACACCTGATGAAAAAGGGTCAGATTTTGTGCCACAACAGATCTGTTTATCTGTAAGGTGTCACTGCTTGTGGCCTCATGTGTCCCTGTGTGTGTGTAGGGATGCTCTTGTATAGAGTTGTATGTGTAGGGCAAGAGGAAGGGAATAAATCATGCCCCCTCCATAGATTGGTACTCTTACATCAGGGTGGGAATTGTACAGCCCTCTCTAGATGTTGGACTGCAACACCCATGATTTCTTACTGTTGGCTGTGCTGGCTACAGCTAATAGGAGTTACATTCCAGCAACATCTAAAGGTCCTCCTCAGTAACACTCCTTGTTTACACAAGTGCACACACACACACTGCCCCCTGTATAGTTGGCAAATTTTTTCACATCTGCGGTATGTACCAGAAAAATTGTAGTTTGTGGTATTTTTAGTATAACTCTTAGGCAGCAAATAAGGATACATATACAGCTAGAATGTTTTCCTATTAAAATTCCTAGAATGCTGCCTCTGGTTAATCAAGGCAGTAGCAGTTAGTCTGACTGGTCTTACTACAATTCCCGGAATCAACCAGCAAGCAAGGATAGCATCTCCATATAAAGCAGCATCCTATATTCCCAAGCATATTGTCTACTTCCAGCATTAGTAATTGGTAATAACACTGTAGAATTCCATTGCAGAGAACCTGCTAGAAAGGCCTGAACCCGTTACATCCATCTGTTGAAATAAAATACAAAGAAGCTCTAGTACTTACTTTCTAGAGATCACATATAAAGGTGTGTTCATGTGCTCAAATCCCAGTGGAGTTTAATCACAGGCGATGCTCTCTTTGGACTGTAACCTAAGTTAGGAAACAAAGATTTACTTGCAGGGTGATGGGGGAATTTCTTCAGTAGCGTGGTGTAGAGTTCAACAGTTCTATAAAGTAAACATCACAGTTCCACAGTGTCTGGGTTTTGAAGTTTGCCTTTTGTGGTTTGATCTATGGCTCAGTTTTTAAAATATTTTTGTAAGTGGTCTTTCTAAAGATATCCTATCATGCTTTTTTAACATGAATCAGAGATTCAGCAGCAGGGTTTCTAGGTTAGAAGGAATGTTTTGTAAGGCAAGCTTAAATTCCAATTTTACATGTAGACATTAATCACTGATGACTGCCTTCTACTTTTCCCAGACTTTGTGCTCTCAAACCTTAGTTGGTATTGCTCAGATTGAGGACTTGTTTACAGAAGGATGATCTATACCAGGAAAGTTCTCTATGAACACCTTCCTAGGTGCCATTGTGCTGAAATGTTTGTTAGGTCTAAAATGAAATAGGAATACTCCCCATGTTCTTGATATGCAACTACTCTCTTGAAAAAAGAATCTCAATGACTTCTTACTTTGCTTAAAGGAGTTCTGGCACACATGTCAAGCCTTGGCTTCTTGATTCAAAACAGAATTGGCCTGGCATGCAGGATTTAGTTGCCCCAAACGACACTGAGTTAGGTCTTGAGAGTGAGCGATGCTTATGATGTGGCAGGATGGATCAGTAAATCCCCACATGTCCATTGTGAGCAACTTAGAATTTGACAGAAATAAATGAAGTAGCAAACTAGTGCTGCCTATAAGACCATTGTAGTTTGACCATGGCAGCTTTTACTCAGATATAAATCTCACTAGCAGCACAATAAAGTGGCTCACACTGACTCAGACCATTGATTTACCTAATTCAGCAGTTCTCCAGGGTTCCAAGCAGAAGTCTTTCCCCTATCTTGTCAGAGATACTAGCAGTGAACCTAGAACATTTTTCGTGCTCAGTATGTATTGAACTATAGTTCTTCAATAGGGCTTACTTCCATCAAAAACCTGTGAGATCAGTTTATTGATCACTGAATCAATTGCTATCTGTGTGCTTTTTAAACTTATTTTCATTTTCCCTTTTGATGCTTGTTGACTGCTGGATTTATATGTGGACACCTCTTAATGGTGTTACATCCTTCTGAACTTTTTCTCTTTTTATATTTTTGTCTTTCTTTAAATACCAATGGCTTTCAAAAGGAAACTGGAGCTGTTATGATGGACCATAAAGCTAATGTAGGAAACTATATACCAGGATATGTATTGTGATCGGATTTTTGCATTGTTACAAGCACAGTAAGGACTTAAATTCCTCACTTGGATCTGCTCTGACTTGGATGCCATGATTGATACAGATCCTGTGGATGTAACTATGGCCTCTGCTTTTCCAGTGATAATGGATACTTTTCAATTTGTACAGCCCAAGGATGTGGACAGGATCCTTGGAGATATGAGAGCCACCACATGTGTGCTAGATCCTTGTCCCTCCTGGCTTATTAAAAAAGCCAGAGGGGGACTGGCCAAGTGGGTAGAGGGTGTGGTTAATGCCTCCTGGAGACAAGGTAAAGTTCCAACTTGTCTCAAGGAGGCTGTTATAAAACTACTGCTAAAAAAGCCATCCCTTGATCCCACCATTTTGGATAATTACCAGCCTGTCTCTAATATTCCATTTCTGGGCAAGGTTCTGAAGCGTGTGGTGGCCTCTCAGCTCCTGGGGTTTCTGGATGAAACGGATTATCTAGATCCATTTCAGTCTGGTTTCAGGCCTGGCTATGAGACTGAGACAGCTTTGGTCGCCTTGGTGGATGACCTACTGTGGGAACTAAACAGGGGGAGTGTGTCCCTGTTGGTTCTGCTGGACCTCTCAGTGACTTTCAGTACCATCGACCATGGTATCCTTCTGGGTTGCTTTGTGGGGATGAGACTTTAGGGTACTGTTTTACAGTGGCTCCGTTCCTTCCTGGAGGGCTTAACCCAGAAGGTGGTGTGGGGGACTCCTGTTCGATCTCCTACCCTTTGGCCTGTGGGGCCCTCAGGGTTCGGTCTTGTCCTCCATGCTATTTAACATCTACATGAAACCGCAGGAGAGGTTGCCTGGAGTTTTGGGGTTCATTCTCATCAGTATGTGGATGACACCGAACTTTATTACTCCTTTCTACCACAAACCAAGGAAGCTCTCTTGGTCCTAAACCAGTGCTTGACATCAGTAATGGATTGGATGACGGCAAACAAATTGAAACTTAATCCAGACAAGACAGAGGTGCTCCTGGTCAGTAGAAAGGCAGATCAGGGAATAGGGGTTCAGCCTGTGTTAGATGGGGTCACACTCTCTCTGAAGACCAGGTTTGCAACTTGAGAGTGCTCCTGGATTCAACTCTGAGCCTGAAAGCCCAGGTTGCAGCAGTAGCCAGGAGTGCATTTGCAGAATTAAGGCTTGTGTGCCAGCTGCGCCTGTTCCTTGAGATGTCAGACCTGGCCATGGTGACACATGCCTTGGTTACACCCCGGTTGGATTACTGTAACATGCTCTACGTGAGGCTGTCTTTGAAGAGTGCTTGGAAACTTCAGCTGGTCCAAAGAGCTGCAGCCAGGTTGTTAACTCGACCTGGTTACAGGGAGCATACAACACCCCTGCTGCAACAGCTCCACTGGCTGCCCATCTGTTTCCAGGCACAATTCAAAGTGCTGGTGGCCTTTAAATCCCTACACAGCTCAGTTCCAGGTTATTTGAAGGATCATATCCTCCCCTGTGAACCGGCCTAGGTGTTGAGATCTGTGAGAGAGGCCTTTCTCTTGGTCCCACCACCCTCACAGATGCATTTGGTGGGAACACGGGAGAGGGCCTTCTCAGTGGCTGCTCCCAGGCTCTGGAACTCCCTGCCCAAAGAGGTTAGACTGGCACCCTCCCTGCCTACCTTCAGGAAACAGCTAAAAACATTCCTCTTCCAGCAGGCATTTTATATGTAAGTTGTATTGGTGCTGGTCATTTTAATTGTTATTTAATTGATATTTTAATCCTGTTTTTATACGTATTTTAACATGTTTTAATTATTATTGTAGTTTTTGTATATGACAGTTTTTAATTAGGTTTCTTTTAAAGGCTGTAAGCCACTTTGAGTCTTCTCAGGGAGCGAAGTGGGATAAAAATAAAGGTAATAATAATAATATTCCTATAATTTCATTTTGTTTGTTTGTTTCACAGGTTCAGTGTGGTGACTTTCCACATCTTTTAGTGTATGGACCATCAGGAGCTGGAAAAAAGACCAGAATAATGTGTCTGCTGAGAGAGCTGTATGGCTCTGGAGTAGAGAAACTGAGGATTGAACATCAGATCATAACAGTAAGTCTCTGTTTCATTTTGAGGCGTGCTATTGTGGGCTTTGTTTGGTCCTATATTGGTGGTTCGGATCTGAGAATGTAGGCAAACTGCTTGTTAGAATTCAGCCAACAGTATGTTTCTCAGTCCCTGCGCCTCACAGCTAATTACATCTGGCAAGGGGGGACAGCTGGCTGAATCCAGGTGATAGTCAACACTTCTTTAAATTTTAAGGAGTTCAAATCTTTAAGAGAGAAATTGGTCTCAGTCTCCTTAGAGGGGGCAGTATTGCTCCTGAAAACCTACATAGCATCTGGAAGAACTTGAACGTTGTAAGCCAGTGTTAACTATAGGCAGCACACTCAAATGTGTGGTGGTGGATCAGATTCAGCTCTCTTGGATGAGATTAATAGGAATTTCTAAGTTTGTTTCAATCAGGGTTTCAGCCTAGTTTTGATCCTAAAATAGCCTCAGTTGTCCTGTGAGATGACCTCTGCTGAAAGAGATAGGTAATGTATTTTCAATACCATCAAAATAAATGTTCTAAAATGAGATGTGATGACTGGTTTCAAATATACGAAGGGCTGTCATACTGAAGGTGAAACAATAGTTTCTTCTGTTCTAGAAGTCAAAAGTTTGGAGCATCTTTCTGAGTTTGTTGTTTTGGGGGCTGCTCTTCAGTGGTCTATTTGTTCTTTGATGGCTAGTTCCAGAGGGGATGACCTGTTATGGTTGACCTCACATGGAGCTTAAATACTTCTAGTGAAGGAGAGGCTACTGCTTCCTTAAGCAGTCTCTTCTGTAAACATACAGATTTTATCTTTAGAAATTTTGACAAAGATTTCACTGAAATTACTCTTCTGCGATTTCCACTTGTTAGATTTAGTTCTGCCTCTCTGGAGCAGAAGAATCTTCCATCTTCCTATAATTATATATATATGTATGTAAAATGTGTCATCAGTCTCATTTTAAATATCTGTTTTTTGGGCTAAACATACTCAGCTCTTTCAGCTACTCTTGATAGTATTTGGTTTCCAGCCCTCACACTATTCTTCTCATTCCCCTATGACCGGGTTCCAATTTGTCAAGGACTTCCTTAAAATGTGCGACCTGGAACTGGACTGACCCAATCAGGTTGGAACAGAGAGGAAGTAGAAGCTTTCATGATCTGGACATTATACTTCAACAATGTGTGGAATCAGCATAAGAGTGGATGTTTGTTGTATTTTTTTCTTTAGTGAATCTTTACTACTTTTATTTTCTACACCAATGGATATATCAATAATTTACAAGAAAGGCTAGTCACACTTTGCCACACTGAAGCCACTGATCACATCCACTTGTCCATTTATAGAAGTTACTTTGAGGCCTGAGGCAGAGCCAGGGAGGAATCTTAATAGTAAAAGGGCAGGGTGCTCAAGGATAGGGTAGGAGCTCAAGGGTTGGAGCTGTGGGGCCAACCTGGGTAGGGGATTCATCACAGATTGCTTATGACTTCTTTCTCCTGTCAAGTATTAAGTGGTTGGTCAGTCACTGGACATTGTGCTGTATGAGCTCTCTTTGATAGATCATTACCAAGAATAGGCTGGTGCTGTTATTTCTCTTCAATTTTGTGATAGCTAAAATAATTTAGACTAGCACTTAAGATTTCGTGGTGCTTCAGAGTGAATCCTGCTGTTAGTGTCAAGAAAGCAGTTTAGCTTTATTGTGGTCCTCAGTCACTAATTGTTGCTGCTTGCTCACATACCAGTAATAACAAGATAAGAAGTATTTCTGAAATGATGTTTCAACAATTGGGAATGAGCTCTTTGCATAGTGAGCAGCTTGGGGAGTAAAACATCGACTGGGGAGTAAAACATCCACTGGAAATTCTGTTATTAAAAATTCACCTATATCAGTTGAAAAGTCTTTTTGGAAAGGCTTGCATTTTAATCAGCAAACTGTAAAAAAGCACATCAGTGGGCTTAGTAATTGGCAGAATTTTTGGAGAAAACTGTTCCTTCTTTTCAGATCATTGTGTGAAGTGAATACAAATGCTTTTGTTCTAATTTATTGTTTAACCTTTTCAGTCCAACTTAACCTTTTCAATTTTAGTAATAACCTGCTATGAGAACATGTGGAGGGTATGATGCAGACAGAGTTATATACAGTTTTGATGGAAATGCTGAAGAGACCTACCAAAAGTGGAATTTCTCTTTCTTCAAAATGTTGGATATTTTTCTGGTTGGCTACTTCTGGAATACTGTACTGCCCAGCGATGTCTTGTCATCTGCTGTTATATACCAGCATTGCAGTAAAACATTAAACTAAGCAATGCAAAATAGATGAAGTTACAGGAGGTTAATATTTACTTTGTCAGTTGTGAATGTTTCAGGGCAGTATAATGGAGTGGAGTGCTCTGATTATTAGTTTCTGTAATGGGCAATGACATAAAAAAATTAGAGAACCTGAAAATATATTATTAGTATTAATTTGTATCCCACTTTTTTCCTCAAATTGGGACTCAAAGTGGCTCACAATCTAAAAGAAAAATATAGTTAAGAACATGCAGAAAATAAACATTATTAGAATTGAACTATTCTTTAAAAAAGTTCTGTTTTAAAAGCTTGTAAGAATAAAAAGGTATTATCCTGCCAATGGAAGGACCTCCCATGGAAGTGAGTTCCAGAGTCTAGGAGTAGTCATTGAGAAAGCCCTTTCTTGTGTCCCTACCAACTGTGCTTGCAGTGGTACTGGGACTGAAAGAAGAGCCTCTCCTGATGATCTCAGGGCCCAGACAATTCAAATTATTCTTATTGCATGGAGTTATGATCTTGAAGTTAACCCAAGGTGCAGGGCCTGTTTACACCTTGCCTTTCCTTTCCTTTTCTCGGTTTTATATTCTTCTGCCATCATGTGTCCCCTTACATGTGGATCTGTGGTTTGGGATTGATAATTGACAATATAGTCATGTTTGAGTTCTAGTAGGAAGACAGGATATAATCCAAATGAATAACTATTTTTAGTTTCTGTGATACATTAGGTACTTTACAGAGAAGAGATTTCTTTTTGAGGGTGTCTGCTATTTGAACAGCCTCTTGTCCAGTTTAATGATAGAGAAGGGGAGGTAGCTGAAGTGGCCTAGCAATAGTTCATACGTGAGCAGTCAGATTGGTCACCTGATCACAGTCTTCCCTGCTTAGGTGAGAGATGCCATATTTCTATATTAATTGGATGAACATTAGAAAGTTATGACTCAAACCATTGGTCTGTCTAATTCAGATTTTTGATGCATACTGACAACAGCTTTCCAGGGCGACATGCAGGAACTTTTTCCATCCTGTTTGGAGATGTCAGAGACCTTCTACATGCAAATCATGGGCCCTATCAATGAATTATTGCCCTTTTCCCAAGTACACATGTGTATATATGAGCTTATGTAAATTTTACACATGTCTGTGTCTGTTTTTATGATACATAAGCAGAACTATACTAGTTCCTATGGTCTCTTTGCTTCCAAGTGATCTAGAATGCTATTGTATTTGACATCTTTGACCTATGATATTACCTTGTCCCCACATTCAACTCCACCTGCTGTCTGTTCATGCTGTGTTTCTTTGTTTAGCCATTTCCTTGGTACACTCTGCCCTTCGTGCCATTTGGTCTTTAAATTACTTCAAATCATTGCATGCTGGGATGGTATCAGTGTGTGCTTTCTGAAATCTGCACATAGAAATATTTAGTTATATCAGCTAGGATTTTTTGGCACTGATCTCCTCATTCAACTTGTTTAGTATCATTTCATTTTCAGGCACCTTCTAAAAAGAAAATTGAAATTAGTACTATTGCAAGCAACTATCATCTTGAAGTTAATCCAAGGTATGTTGACCTTCAGCTCACAATTGCTAGGAATTAGCTGTAAAAATTATGCACTTGTATAGAAGTTTCCCACTTTCTTTCTTAAGAAACCAGACCATATCTTCAAGGAATTTTTGATATATGATAACCACCTCTCTCCTCTCTCCTCTTTGTCTGTCTGTCTCATATTTTTGCATTAATGTTGCTTGATGGAAATACTTTTGCAGTTATAGACAGGATAGCTGTGAGGAAAAACAGTAAACTAAAAATGAAGTTTCTTATTTGAATTTTTTTTTTTCAGTGATGCAGGAAACAGTGACCGGGTGGTTATTCAGGAATTATTGAAGACAGTAGCACAGTCACAGCAACTTGAGACAAGCACTCAGCGAGACTTTAAAGGTCTGTGAAAGACATAGGTTATTGAAGAAAAAACATTTTAATACTACGCTTACCTTGAGGCATGTAATCAATTTTTGGTTGATATCATTTTTGATATTGTTTTTCAATGCATTACATCGTCTAATATTTGGAGATGTAAACTTTGAAGAAAGGTTGAAGCAATTGGCATAGGGGACTGTTTTCCTGTGTCCTCCCTCTCTGCCCCCCGCAAAAATGTTGTGGAAAATTAGGAATACTTGTATCCTTTAAAATAGTGGTATAGTTCAAATTTATTTTTGGTATTGGTGTCATAGTATGAATATTTTCTAGCTGTTTGTTTTTGAGTTTTCACTCTGAGCTTCATGATAGCCAGAAAACTGAAGGTTTTTTTTTGACTTTAAGAAATATGAATTCTCACACATTTTATATGTTCATTTTTAAATTGTCAGAGGTGGATTTCACTTCATATAGAAAAAGCCCCGATTCCTCTGAACTAACAGAGTGTGAGGAATCTCCACTGTTACTACCAGTCAGTGCCTAATACCATCTGGGCCAGTTGAGTGGTTTTTGGATTGGCATCCCATTTGTGATATAGAAAGGTGATGGTGGTGGGAATCTGAGGCACATGTAGTCAGAGAACGCATTGCGTAAAGCTCTTGTCAGCATGCTGCAGGAGTAACATGGTTGGCAGACTTCCACATTACAGTTTTGTGTCACATACCAGACGTCTTGCTAGTTTCAAAGCTGTTTTTTCTCCAATATCTAGAGGTTTTGTTTGTCATTCATTTTGCTAGTAATCAATATAAATCAGTACTTATTTGCAGTATCCATTTCTTAACAACAACAGTGTCATCACTAACATTACTACCTTGGCATCTTGAAAATAAGAGATTTGCAACAGTGTGAATTAGCTCTGCAGCAATCTTTTAACAGTTGCCTCTGTCTCATCCAATCTTCCAGTTTTCTTTCACTGGCAAAACTGAATTGGCTAAAGTTGTTATAATTGTTGCCAGCAATGGGACTGGCAAGGCTCAGGCTTTTTTTCTTCTTCCCAGAACATTATGGAAGCCAGTTCACTGCTCTGGTCCCATACCACTAGGCAGCAGCTATTAAATGTATTGTACCCAGATGAGTGAGGCTGAATGCATAGATATTACTTCCATCTAATCCAAGTGGTTAGAGTATTAATGGAACCTGCTGTTAGACCCCTGACCTTGAGCTGTGTGAAAGAAGGGATCTTTCTAGAAGAGCCATGAGTGGAAAGGTGTCTTCCAAACTTGGTCCACTATATTTATCTGAAGCTAAAAGCCAAGGTAAGATTTGCTCTGTGAAAATGTGTTTAAGGGTAACTCTTTCTTCCTTTGTTCTAGTGGTGCTATTGACAGAGGTAGACAAACTGACAAAAGATGCCCAACATGCATTGCGACGGACAATGGAGAAATATATGGCTACATGCAGATTAATTCTTTGTTGTAATTCTACTTCAAAAGTCATTGCGCCTATCAGAAGCAGATGCCTTGCAGTGCGAGTGCCTGCCCCCAGCATTGGAGATGTAGGTTCCAAGTTTGTCCAGTGCACTGTTTTAAGAGATCATGTCTGGTGGAAAGTTGGGAGAGGCCTGTTAGTGGCAACCCCCAGGCTCTGGAACTCTTCCCAGAAAAGTTAGACTGGCACCCTCCCACTTTCTTTTCACAGGAAAATAAAGACTTTTCTGTTTAGACAGGCATTTGATAACTGACTATATAAGGCCTGTGCCACCAAGTAGCGTGGTGGATCATGCTAATTGTAGTGCTGATGTGTGTGTGCATTTTAATGATATATGTTTTAATCTGGTTTTAATCTTTTGACTGTTTAATCTCATTCTAACGTCACGTACCGTGTGGATTTTTTAAATTTATTGTAAGTCAATTTGAGTCCTGAACTGGGAAAAAAGCAGGACAGAAATAAACAGTCATAATGTCTTGATCTAATGCTATCTCGAATGATTATGTTATTTTTATTTATATCTTGCCTTTCTTTTTCTGGACCTAAGGTAGCTCATAACAAAGACTAAAGCAAAAATGGTTATTTACTCATTCAAGTTAATGTAATTAATACCCTGCATTTGTCCCAGCAAGGGACTCAAAGTAGCTTATAAAAATTTACAACAAAGTGCTGTTAATCATAATGGTACAAAAACAAGTTAACAAATGAATTAAAAGTAGTTTGACAGCATTTAAAACATAAATCAGACAAAAGTACATCATTTTGCAATTAAAAGCCCTTCTGCAGCAATCAATTAGTGTCCAAAGCCTATTTAAATGAAAAGATCTTTGCTGAAAAGAGAGCACAGGATGTAAGCCTAGCCTTCCATAGGAGGGTGTTCCAAAGCTTTGGAACAGCCACTGGCAAAGTCCTTCCCTGTGCTATCATCAAACATTACTATGATGTTGGTGAGCCTTTCTGTGAAGATCTAAAAATGTGGGCAGGCTCACATAGGGGGTTATGATTTTTCAGTCAGTCCAGGTCCAGTGCATATGGAGGTTTATATTTCATTTCCAGCACTTTGAATTGTGCCTGGAAACAAGTAGCCAATGTTTCAACAAGGAAATAATATGTTCCCTGTATAACCAGCCCTAGTCCACAGCTGACTGCAGCATTTTAGACCCACTGAAGTTTCCAAACAGCTTTCCGAAGGCGGTTTCCTTCTGTTGTCAAGAGCACACAATGGGAACAATTACAATTGGAGTTTGTCTCTGAGAGAAGAGGCAGTAGGAAAGAATTGGCTAGGAAATTGCATATAGGATGTGGTAGTATTGCAAGTGCTAGGACTACTACTGGTAGAAGGCACAGTGGGCTCATGGCAGCCAAAACAGAGGGAACATGTGACTGGAGAGGAAGGTGTCTACAGGCTGCCCATAAGCATGACTTAGAAGCTGGCCCTTTTGTGCCTTCAGTTTTACATAATTTTACCCATTGCTGACTGGTTTACTGCAGAGTTACTTAGTTTGCTGAAAATCAAGTTACCGTGCCCATCCATGAGTGATCCCATTGGTTTTCTAGATTTGCAGCGTACTGTCCAGTGTTTGTAAGAAGGAGGGTCTGCTTCTTCCTCAAGAACTGGCTCAGAGGATTGCAGAAAAATCTGGCAGGAATCTCCGAAAGGCTCTTCTGATGTGTGAGGCTTGCAGAGTACAGCAGTAAGTTAAGAAGGCTGAATGGATACAGGATGCATTTTTTGTTAGACAGTTGTCGTGAGCTGCTCTTTATTGCTTGTCATGCAGGCTTCCTTTCACACCTGATCAAGACATTTCTGAGACAGACTGGGAGGTATATCTGAGAGAAACAGCAAATGTCATTGTTAGTGAGCAGACACCACAGAGGTAAGTGGGCGTGATGGGTTGCGGTGGATGTGCATTGTATTGTAAAACATATGACATTCTTTGACATTGAAAATATACTGCAGTATTTTAATACTGTATCTGCATAAGGAGAATGTCGGCATCAGAGTGGGGTAATGTGACAGTCTAGATATGGTTGAACTGCAACTTTCATTAGCCTTAGTCGGTGGTAAGAGCTCATAGAAATTGTAGTCCAACATCGTGGGGAGTGCCGTAAGCTGCCTGACAGTTGTCTAAAATAGGATGAGAAAAATATGGTCCATGGGCCACATATGGTCTCTGGACCTCACCAGTCCTCCATAACCCTGCAAGCTACAATGTGTTGGCAATGTTTGGCCTGGAAGTGTTCTGAATGCTTGAAAAGCTATGTAAATATCCCTGCCACACCCCTACAAGCACCCCAGAACTTCACTTCCTGTTGCCATTTTGAGAGGGACTCCATAGGAAAATGGAGGTGCCTGGGCTTGGTGGTGGTGTGTGTGATCCATGGAGGAATTCAAGGGGGAGAATTGGCTCTTGGCCCCTCCCAGATTTGCCCATTCCCATAGAGATAAACTGTGTTTCCAGGAAGTAGATGTAAAGGCTGTAGGAAATGATTGAACTAGGTTTCAGAGAATGACCCCACTTTCAAATAACAATAACCTGTGATACACAGTGATACATAAATAGGAATGAGACCATGTGAAATGCTGGACATGAACCCTTCTCCTCTTCCTAATACAACTGGGAGGAGGAATAAACCAAATTCCAGTTTTCTTTTATTCCTAGTTTGTCACTAGTTGCAAACTGTGAATTGGAGTTTCATGTAAAGTTTGCTAAATAAATTCTGAAAAAAATTAGGTATTCATTCTTTATTTTACTTTTAAGCCACAGTTTTATTTTAAGTTAAAATTTTATTTTAAGCCACAATTCCTCATTGCCTTGTAAGACCACCCAAGAACTTGCTGAAATAACACTGATTTATTCCTGCTGTTGAATTTCATGCCTGAACTCTCTCTAAAAGCCAAAATAATTAAACTGAAGCTATTGTATTTTGACCACATCAGGAGACAACATGACTTATTTCAAAAGATGATAAACCTTGGTGAAGTGGGAGGAAGTCAGAAAAGAGCGGGGTGTATCACAGTGGGGTAGATGCAGTCAGCAGAATCACTGATGACAGGGTGTCTTGCAGGTCTCTTATTTATGAGGTCACCATAAATTTAAGCTGCCTTGACAGCAGTTAACAGCAATCACCAGATGGAATGATGGTGTGCCAACTCAGTTGGTCTGCCCACTCAAAGAGTGTTAGACATATTCATGGAGGATAAGACTATCTGTGGCTACTAGCAAAGATGCTTCTGTATGTTGCCTCCTATATCAAAACAGTATTCCTCTCAGTGTTCGGAACATGAGCAGGAGGGTGTTGCATCATGTCCTGCTTGTGGCCTCGTTGACTGATGTGAGAACAAAAGGGTGGGCTACATGGGGCTTTGGTCTCACCTAGTATGGCTCTCTTTCTCTCTGGAGCCCTGAAAAACTGCTTTCAGTCAGAGCAGACAATTATGGGCTGGATCTTTCCTATCTTCCAAAGTAAAAATGATTTGCAGGTAGTAACAGCTAATAACCTCCTTCTCAGACCTTTGAAAATGCAACTTTGGGAGTCTGCTATAATTTTTTCAAACTCATGAAAAATAACAGTTTTTGTTGTGTTGATCTCTTGGATCATATTTTAATCAAGTCTCTGAATAGAACTGGATACAGGCAACTGCTTGTAAGCTTGCAATGAAAAAAAATCTAGGTGTGTATAGAATAGTGTGAAGGGAGGAGTGTGGCAAGCCTGGTTGGAGCCAGCCAATCACAGCTCAAGGAATGTTGTGAAGGGGGACCTGTAGTGGGAGAAAGGCTACAAAACTGAGGCTTATCTCTAGCAGAAGGCAGATTGGGAAAGAGATGAGGAAATATTGCAGAGAGATAGGGAAGAGCTGTAATAGAGATAGGACAATAAGCCAGGGTGAAGAACTGGATTAGGTTTTGAGGAGCCAGGAATGATTGAATAGTTCAGGAATTAATCTACTATATAAAAGTCAAAGCTTGTGAGTGAGTTTGTCTGTCTGTCTGTGTCAGGCAGGCGAAAGCCTCATATGATTGGCTGTGTGAGGCGAAGACATATGATTGGCTGACTGTGAAGATTCTATGGAATCCTGGGGTTGGCATTTCATGGAGGGGCCTGTAGAATTCTTAGCCAGAGAGCTCAGGCCAGTTGCTACAGAGACAAGGCCTAGCAGCCAAAAGGAGGGTAGTGTATTCCCTCAGGAACCCAAACTCTATATGTTAATAACTCTGCATACAGATTGGGTTGGTGAATATGGGGAAAAGTTACAGGTACTGGACAAGGCAGTTTGGGGAATTAGAGATACAGGATCTCAAATCTTTCTAAGAAGTATTACTTATGAGAAAATAAAATTCTGGACAGTGCTGGGTATATATGCTAGTGTATTATATAAATGCATCTTAATAAACTTCTGCTTGTTTATTCTTTTTTTACAACTGGCTGTTACTATTAAGTTTTGACAGTCTGGTCACACTTACCACAGTGAACTAACAGAACAACACAGCCACTGGTCCACATAAGGATCACCTCGAGGCCCAAGTAACAAATCCAGGGAGGGATTAAGAGGGGAAAAGGGCCAAAGTGAGTGACAGGGGTCCAAGAGTTGGAACTGTGGGGCTAGGCTGGAGAGGGCTCCATCACAAACAGGCTGTCTTCAGTACATGTTTATGTGATGAAATATATCTCCTCTCCCCAGTCTTTTGTTTCTGTTTCTTTGCGAGGATGAGATGAAACTGACTTTAAGAAATAGCTGGACTAAGTGCACTTTTGGTATTTTCTAGGCAGAAAGTTGTGATGAGATATAGTGGGTAAAAAAGAACTTGCCTGAGGTATTAGTGGCCATCTTCTGTATTTTCTCGGTACTTCTGTATTGAACCAATCTATTACAAAGCAAACTTGCTCGCTCAGTGCAATGAGGAATTTCCAGCTGGAATTGATGAGAGCGCACCTTTTTGTTTGTTTGAATAGTGCTATAAAACTTTTTTCCTTTCGGCTATGATGTGCAGTGATTTTGGTGCTGATTCACTGCTGTCCTAGCATTGTTATGGCTGCCAAACATTTGACTGGCTGTAGATAATGTTGTGTTGGCAGAAATAGAATGACAGCCTGTCATGGTGAATTTGGAGCATTTAATCATTTCTGCTGTGAATGGGCGGTATTGTTAGTCACATCTTTTGCAGTAGATCTTAGTAAAACTCTGGAACAGCTTTCTGTTTTCTTATATTGTTGCCATTATAAAAGTCCCGTTCTAGAATGTGGCAACAATATGATTAAATTTTGACTGATATTTTCTAGTGTGTGTGTGTGTGTGTGTGTGTGTGTGAATGAATGACTTTAGACATTGAAAAATAGGTGACTGCTCAGGACTATATAGGTATCAAGAAAATATTTTAAAGATGCATAAGAGTCTTTCTCCTGTGTATTCTCCTACCTATTTGCTAATAGAAATACAGTTGGCCCTCCACATTTGCTAGGGTTAGGGGAACAGGACCCTCGCAAAAGTGGAAAAATTGCAAATATCAAGATACATGTGTGTGCCTGTGGTAAGGGGGCTGAGGCACAGTAGGACGAACGGGCATGCAGGGTCCAAACCAGGTCAGGGAAAGGAGAAGGAAAGAGGATGGGTCAGCACAGTGGCCCTATAAGGCCTCTCTCTTGCCCATTTCCCTCCTTGGGTGTGGGGGGATATTGGGAGAGGGTTTGTGGTGCTCTGTAGGACCAGAAGCAGGTTTTTAAAGGTCTGCATGGTCTGATCAGAGCAGCTAAGAGGTAAGGTTTCCCCAGAAAAGAAGCACCTGAAGTCAGGGGCAGGCAGGAATTGAAGAAACTTGCAAATAATCAAATCCATGAAAGTCAAACCTGCAAATGTGGAGGGCTGACTGTACTTTATTTCTAAAAACACATCCTTTGTATTTGGACAATAGCAATTCTTTGGCTATGTTGTGAAGTAGCATAGGTTGAAATGGAGGCACAGGCCTTGGATAGTATGTGTAAGTAGCTATACCAGCTGAATGATATTACAGATTTTGAAATATTAGCAGGGCATTTTTAGGTGATAATTATATCTGGGGCTAGATAGAACAGAATAAGATAAAGTGCAGATAACTGCAGATAGTGGCAGGATGATGAAAATCACTTCATGCCTTATGTGAATGGAGGAAGAGCTTAAGGCAAGGTGGGAATCATGTAGTCCTCCAAATGTTACTGGAATGCAAACCTTCCCCATTCCTCATCGTTGGCTCTACTGGCAGAGAATGCTGGAGCTTGCCGCCTAACTTTATGTGGAAGGCCACATCATTCCCATGCCTGCTGTAGGGGAATCAAACTGTAGCATTGATGAAAATGCTCTGATCTTCAGAACGGGAATGTCTGTATGAGCAACAGAGGTGTTAAGAATGAATTTATTTATCAGTGATGTTTCTGCTGCCAATGTTAGCAGCAAAATACATACAAAAATGATAGAAAAAGGCACGACATTGTAAGTCATTCCTTTAGAAGCTGACATATTTGTTGGTTGAAAGGTTTTTATTAAATGGGTAATAAGTATCTACTAGTATGATTTGTTCTCAGAACTGATGTTTTCTTGCTTAGTAATTTAATAGATAACACAGTGAAAAAACATTTTATTGGTTTTGTTTCGATAGACTGCTTGAAGTTCGTGGGAGACTTTATGAACTTCTAACCCATTGCATTCCTCCAGAGATTATAATAAAGGTAACTGATACTTTTTAAAATTTGTTTAATAACAGACTGCAAATAAATGGTACTAGGGTGGTAGGAGTAAAGGAAAAGATTTAGTGTCCTTTTTATTTTTCAACATCTGTGACACTTTGCATTTTGGTGATTCTAGCATAATTACTTGAGAATGTTAGGGCAGTGAGGAGGATTCTAGGTATATATAGAATATCTCAGGTGTGATAAAAACCCAAACTTTTTTTAGTAAGTCAAAATTCTTCTCCTCCCGAATGCAGAATTGTCATTTGAATGGCCAGATTCTCACAAAGCAAGTTTCATACATTGCTGAATTTCTACATTATCTTTTCCAGAGATGCACCTTCCAGAGCAACATGGTTGTGTGAATATTAAATATTAATATATTTTAATATTAAATATTAGTCCTTGCTGTTTTAGGGTCTTCTGTCTGAACTTCTGAACAACTGTGATGGGCAGCTGAAAGGAGAGGTTGCACAGATGGCAGCTTTCTATGAGCACCGACTGCAGCTGGGCAACAAGGCTATATACCACCTGGAAGCATTTGTGGCTAAGTTCATGGCCCTCTATAAGAAATTCATGGAAGATGGGTTAGAAGCCATGATGTTATAAAATGTGATTTGGAGAATTCACAGGGTCTGTGACAGGTTTACTGACAGAACTGTATAAACTGCAGGCCACAGTTTTAATTACTGTATTTGATAATAAAATAATGTGTGTCAGATTCCAGTAACTTCAGAGCTATTATGTGTGACCTTCAAAGTTATTCATTTACTCTTGGAAACAAGAACTTATTTTGGAAAGGCTGTCTTGGCAGCAGGGCAGTTCCAGGAACTAGGTGCATCTTTTAAGATGTAGTCCTGATTGGTTGGTTGGTTGGTTGGTTGATTTGTTGAATTTATAGCCTGCCTTTCTCCCAAGATAGGATTCAAGGCGGCTTACAATAGTTTTAAGAAAATATTAAGCTAAAACATTAACTTACAAAGGTTAAAAAAGAATTAAATAATATTTTAAAAAGATTAAAAGTAGTTAAGGACTGAAAACATACTTAAAATATAATTTCCAAAAAAAGATTAAAAAATACAGTAAATCATTTTACACACACTACTGCTCCGTAATTAAAATTCAGAGATCTGCCTGAACAATATGGCTTTTCCAGTGGCTTGTGCACCTGTTTACTTGAGTCTGGAAAATTGACCATAGGGTTTAGTTTTGAGAGTTATGAAATGTGCTGTTTGGACTAAGTCTCATGTTAAGGGAAAATCTGCTCTCATTTAGCCTAAACATAACTATGTATGTTGTTGCTGTTGTTATGTGCCTTCAAGTTGTTTCCAGCTTATGGCAACCCTAAGGCAAATTTTCATGGGCTTACCCTTGCCCTGCTCTGATGCTGAGAGTGTGACTTGCCTGAGGTCATCCATAGGTGAGTAGGGTTTTGAACTCTGGTCTCTAGAATCATAGTCCAACATTCAAACCACTACACCACACTGGCTCTCAGACATGTTTACTTAGAATTCATTCACTAAGCAAAGTACCCCCTTATTTCCTAGAAAATCTAATTTATAAATGCACTTACTTGGAAGGTGCACTTAATCCCCACTCAATATATTAAAGTTTACATCTGGGTAAACAGAAGGGTTGTGCCAGTTGTTATCTTTTAAAATTTAATCTGGCATTTATAAATGTCCAGCACTACTACTTCATGCAGTTAACACTTGAAAAATTCAAGAACTGTGGCTGTTTGTATCCTACAAGCAAAACCTAAAGGCCCTTGAAAGTAAATAAATAGTTGTGTGACGACCTGTGCAAAGATGAAATAGCTTAACTTTGGTGTTCACAGTTGAGAGGCCTGACCTGAACGTCTGCTTTGAAAACGAGTGACCCCATCTACTGTTGTGTGAACAGATTAAAATACTTCTTAAAGAAATGTGTCAAGAATACCTTATACATTCTGCTTTCCTGTATGCTATACTTAACTATTTATACGTCTGCACATCATACAGATCTTACATAGCGTTAGTCCAGAAGTCTTTAACTTAACCTTGCTTGTAAAATACACCTTTTTGTGTTTCAGAGAAATGCTCTCTGGAACTGCTCTTCCAAAGAACATTTCAGAACCTGTCCAGAAGAGAACTACCAGGATAATGAGCAGTTTGGAATCTCAACATTCTTTCAGCATGTGGGAGGGAGAAATAAGAGGCATAATAACTTTCTCCAAATATTTGAGGAGCTGTCTCGTAGAAGATACAGCAGACTAGAACAAATATGTGGAAAGAAGAGATTGGAAATAATGCATTACTTGTGTTTTTATTTTTTTAATAACAAGGGGAAAACAACATTACAATTCTAGCATAACAAGGCATGAACTCCATTTTGCAGTATAATGATAAAACCTTTTCTCATTATGGCTGAAGAGGAAAGGCAGGAGCGTGAAAGGTTTTAAAGCAGTACTGCTGGAAAGCTCCTGGCAGTGCTAACTGAGCAGCAGCAGAATCACTCCCCTGATTTTCCTGTAAGGAGGAAAGGAGAAAGGGAGGTGATCCCTCTTTGCTGGAACATTTTGCTTAGAAATCTAACAAGGCTTCTGAGAATCTTCCTGGAACGCTATTACACTTGCAGAAAGGCTACGTGTGTCCCACACAGCTTGTCTTTTGGTTATAAAAAATGGAGAGGGGGTAATTTTCTCTAGTATTGCATTAGTATCTGCCACTTCTCCATAGGGAAGATTGCAGCACATTTTTTAAAAAAAGTAAAATACTGTAAAATTAACAGCCCAAATAGCACATTATGAATGCACTATGTTACCTGACATTACTGTGTAGCAGATCACAGGAATGATTAATGCACTGCTTGTAAGAACAAATGAACAATGAGTATCATGTTAAAATGGTCAGTAATGTTTCCAAACTCTGGGGAAGCACACACAAGCACATTTCATTTATTCAGCAGGAGCAAATTCCTAATGGTAAGAGTTGCTCAGTGGTGAAACAGGCTGCCTTTGGAGGTTATGGGCTGTCCTTTGCTTAGTGGTATTTAAAGAAATCTAGAAGGCCATCTATCAGGGATGTTGCAGTAGAAAGACTCCTCATTGGACCCAGTAGGTTGAAAGAGATGACTTTCAGTATCTCTTCTGATTCTAAAATTCTGTGATACTCCCTGGTGTACAAAGTGTTTCATTTATTAGTAGTTTTGCCAGTTTGAAAAACTGAATAGATGTGAAACAAGTATTGAGATCCCACTTTCTCTTGGCTTGCAGTGCATTTCATTGGAATTCCCAAAAGCAGGAGGTTGTAGAGCTGGAGTGCAGTAGTAGATAGGGTTACAGCTTGGGAGATGCTGGTTTAGATCACATAGAATTAATTGGTAAATGGAATTAGCATGCATACGGGTTCTAAAAATTTAAACGGTAGGTAAGGAAAATCCTAAGCAGGAGCTTCCCTTGGAAGGCATATAGCACCTTTTAGGAGAGGGTATTTCTGGCTGAGGCTGTGGCAGGGTGGAAACAGGTTTAATCGTTCCCCAAAAGCAACACAAGGCATGTATGTTAATTACATCCAGTGATTCTCAGTCATGAAGCAGAACTAGCAGATCTCTGCTCTCAGCTTAACATATTCACCAGGTTGCTTTGGGGAGGAAATATGGAAATGTGATAAAATTTCCCCACTTGATTTAGAACATCCACATCAAAAATAATCCCATGGTGATTATGCAGCACCAGTTTTGTCTGTTGTCACTTCCTAAGAGCCATCTTCAGGATTATCGATTTTAAGAAAAGAAGTGCTTCAAAGTATTAAATGTACCTCTTCCAATTCTTTTTAAGATCAGGCATATAGCAAGCAAGTAATTTACTATATTGGCATTATTTTTTCCTAAAGGTTAACAGTTAGAACAATAATCAGACTTCAGCTAAAATATATTGAAAATTTTCAGATACTTGCCATGTTGTTTATGTTCTTTGGCTCAGTAGCGTTTGTAGTTTAAAATGTTGGTACTGTACTATAGAGGCTGTGACAGAAGGTTGCAATGAAATGTTTTCACATTGCATTGGAAGTGTCGTTTGTGTTCACAGTTTATTTAACTAGAAAATAGCTGTTTACTGTACTGATTATTGATATTTCCAGATTATTATAGAGCCATTTACCAATATTCTGGTTCTTGATTTTGGCTTAGAATTCAGTAACTAAATCTTATATTCTGGTTTAGATCTTTTCTAATCAGTCACATTAAGGGGGCAATTACTGCTGTATCCACTATTAAAAATTCCAGAAGGGAAGATAACTTCTTTAAAAATTACTTTGATGTGGGTTTTTTGCTTTTTGTGAATTAGTATGCCTTGTGCAACCTCCTCTTAAGCTTGTTTACTGAGAAAAAATTACCACTGAGTTCAGTGGGACTTACTCTCTGGTGCATAGGATTCTAGCCTTTATTTCATGAAGCAGTTCAGAAATGTACAATTGACAGAATACAGCTAGGAAGAAACCGAAGTAGCAAAACAATACATATGATCCCCTTTGGGCAAGATATTTTTTTTTAAAAAAAAAGCCTTGTTAAATAGTTCAGTTTCTCTTGGGGTGAACAGAAGTAAACCCAGAAATCTATCATTGTATTATTGTCAAGTCTGAAACACTTTAATTAACTAGCAAAGGTACAGTGAAATTGAACATTTAAACGATTTCCTACTTTAGGGAGATACAGAGTAGGAATGAAAACAATGCAAACTAATTAGCATTGGAGCTAACTGCCTTTCTTTTCAGTGGTAAATCAGGTTAACCATGGAAAAAATATACATTTAAGAGATTGTAAAACATTGAGTTAGGCTTGCTGTGTGCCAAACAAAAAAGTCTATTCAGAGCCATGATTATGTTTTATCAAGCTAAAGGCCTTTTTGCTGAAAATATATACAATAGTCTTTCAAACTGAAATTTGTTAATAATGAAGACCACAATGATTTATGCACATGGTCCATGGTCCAGGTGCAGAATAATCTACATCCATAGAATTAGATGGTATAATGGACTATAGTTTAAGGGAGCAGGTAAAAAAGATGGTATATTAAAAATATTTTTTCAAGTAGAAAACTTGTACATTAGAGAAGGGGATGAGTTGTAGCCTTTGTCCCACATGCATTTTTTTTTTCTTGAGGGCAGAAGGATGGCAGTGGAAACATTTTCCTCTGTCCATAATTTAAAATGGTTTGGTCTGTTTCATCATCTCTGATGTGATTTTCACTAGCCCTGGCGAAAGAGTTGGGACCATTTATGTTTTAGTCCAAAACATGCAGAGGAACTTATTGGCATCTCATACAACAAAGTTAATATTGTGTGATGCACTGATCCAGTGCAGCATTTGCAGAAATGAGGTGCCTCTTTTGGACTGAAAGAGGCATTCCATTCCAGGGTCACATATCAGTGGTGGGCAAATTCCTGAAAAAGTGGACAATGTCCAAGCAAAGATGGGTAAGGCCAGCTTTCAACATAGGCACAAACGCAACACACCCCTAGAACTAGGGCCCAGTGCGAGGCTTCTCTCTTGCCTAATCGCCAAGCTTCAGGTGTGGGGGATTCACAATACTTGGTGAAGAAAGTGGTATCCTTTCCCTTGCATCATTGTACTGTAGGGAAAATTAACTCTTTGAAGTTCCTGGAGTCTGTTAGTAAGTAGATGCCATGCAGAGACTGGCCTGCATGCTCAGCATCTACTGGTGACCAGGCAGTTATACCACACCTTTATATATTTCTTATAAAATGTACTTGGTGGCAGCACTTGAGCAACAAGAGGCTATGAGAGACATAAAAACTCAACAATAATGAACAAGCTTTGTTTCCAGACTTTTCATGTTTGTTCAGTGTTTCTCACACAGGTGTTCTAGCTGGGATCTTTTGTTAGCACATTGTGTTGAGATGCTTTAGGATGTGGCTCAGAATGCTTTGTTCATGCCTGGCCTGAAATCTCTATGGTCCTGTAACATTTTGTTATGTTTAAACAGATCTTTTTTTCAGCATGATTGCACCTTACTGAGGCTGTATGGTCACTTCTGACCTTTTCTCTTTGCCTCCCAGCTGTACTTCCCCCTCCATGAAGCCATTTCCAATCTCCGCATTGGTGCCAATGCAAGCCTTTGTTTCAATTGTGATTGCTGCAGGGGATGAGATAAGGGAAGCATGATAAGGCTGCAGTTAAGACAGTATTTTCCATCTCTATGCATGGGATAGAATTGTGTGCGGAGAGAAAAATGGGATATAAATTAAATAAATAAATGGAAATGAATACTAGAAATAACACATTGTCTCTGGTGTACTTTGCACGTGGTTCTTATCCACAGGCACTTCTGTGCAAAGATTTCCCAATGACATTGTCATGTTGGAGTATAAATGAAGTAATTTTTAAAGAGTTCATGCCTTCCATTAATCTTTTAGATTTCTACCTGGAAACCTTATTTATCAGCATATGTTGTCTTCCTTTTCTAGTAGCACTGAAATAAATCATACAGAAATAACTTCCTTTGATAGTCTTTTATTTTTGTGTGACTTCAAGTCATTTCCCAAAAGCAAAAACTAAGAGGAATCCCAGAACCAATACTCTGGAACTGCACAATACATGTAATAATTCATGTACACAATGTGGTAAAATAATATGACATTGTGTTTTCATAGAATCAAAGAGTTGGAAGGGCCCCCAGAGGCCATCAAGTCCAGCCCCTTGCTATGCAGGAACACCCATCAAAACATTCCCAACAGATGGCCATCCAGCCTCTGCTTAAAAACCTCCAAAGAAGGAGAGTGCTGGTTCCATTCAACTAGCTGAAGGACTATCAAGGTGCATAGAAATGATTAGTATGCTCTGATTCATTGTAGCTCTTTCCATAATGGTATTTGTTGTATGAATACATAATGGTGTTGATGTCATATTATTTTACCACGTTTTGTATATGAATTATTACATGTACATGAGTGTCTCAATAGGCTTAATGCTATAATACCACCTGATTGCTGATCACATAGTTCAGCGATGCTAAGGCAAAACAATCATGGGGTTTTCTTTGCAATATTTGTTCAGAGGAGGCTTGCCTTTGCCTTCCTCTGAGGCTGAGAGAATGTGACCTGTCTAAGAGGACCCAGTGGGTTTCCGTGGCTAAGTGGGGATTTGAACCCTGGTCTCCAGAGCTGTAGTCTTAACACCCAAACCACTAGAGCACACTGGCAATCTGATGGTCTTTTACCTGGATTTTTCTTTTCAAATGCTCATATGTTCTGTGCCCTTATTCAGAGAACACAAACCAAACAAAAAATTCTGCTCATAAAAACAGTTGTTCTTTCGGTCTTTGAATAAAAAAGTATTTGAAAGGCCAAAATCATAGCACTTATCATAATAGGCTGTGAGCCTTTAAAACTGTAGATAGGATTATAAGTATAGAAGTATTAACTTTATATAGAACTTTATCTGAAGAAACAGTTATGCACTGAACATAGCATAACCTTTAATAATAGGAAATGGAAGATAAAAAACAATTTAGAGCTTTTAATGGCATATTCTAAAAAAATCAATTTGGGCATCATTGCACTATGCGTTGTCTATGAACAGTCATCTAGAAGCTCCAAGAAAGTTACTGTATTTGCTGGCATACAAGACTCACTTTTTTCCCTGAAAAAAACTGTTTGAAAATGGGGTGCCAGTGTATAAATGGAGTGCATCTTAAACATGGGTGTGTCTTATATACCAGCAAATATGGTAAGTATTCTCTGCTGGACTTTTGACCATGTAGCAATGAGTGGACAATTCTGATTGAAATGCTTATGTATCACAACCCTAGGTGCTGGTTTAAAAAACAAAATAGTGAAAGTTGGGAACTTGAGAAGCCAACTGGATAAGGATTTTGCTTTCCCTCCTGCTTGGCCTATGGTCCATGTGCCTTTCTAACATTTTTCTGCTGTGTGTAATGCAGAATTTTTTCTGGTGCATAGCCTAAAATACATTTGGCTTCTTTGATAATGTCTTAAATCTCAAGTTACTAAAAGGGTATGCTGGCCAGGTGAACACATGTTGGGCTTCTGAGAAACACAATAGCATTTCCTTTTAGTGGTGCTTTAAAAAAAGAAGAAACATGGTGTGAGAAGATAGGAAGCTGTTCTAGACTGTGTCAGCCTGTTGGCCCACTTAACCTACTATTATCTGGTAGTTTCTACATCCCAAGGGTAAAGGCAGTAGTGCTGTCAGTCTTTTATCAGGAGGTGCTGAGGGCTGAACTTGGGACTTTATGTATGCTCAAAAGCATTTCCCTAATTATAGGTTGGAGAACATAATTTTTTCATCTTCATGGAGCAGGAAATTTAAGATTATTACAGCTCATTGATATAAAGTAATAAGTATAATTCATCTTTCTGGGGAGAGTGTTCCTACAGCTTCAGAAAACCCTTAATGCTTCATGTTGAAACAGTTCCTGGACTGTGCTAGCAATTAGTGCTGTGCAAAATTATGACCACAACTTTCACTCAGTGACCTATAAAATAAAGCTCAGAGTTGCAGTTCACTAAATAAAAGCTCTGTGAAGTGACAATGAAATCTGTTCATGATTCCAGAGAGTCTCAACATTTCACCCTTGATCCCTTAATGTTTTTAATGAGCTTTAAGAGTGGAAGCATATGAGCACACAACAAACAAAGTCATATGCACAATGCCAAGCAGAAGAAGGCTAGCAGCACTCTATATTAAACATTTACTAAGCCACAGATTTTAGGTTGGCCATGCATCTCTAAAAATAATCAGGACAGGCTTTTCTATCCTGTCAGTTTAATTGGAAAGATTTTGTCCCCAAATTAGCTAAGTCACTTGGGGCCAATATACTTCGAAGTGTTCTGGCTGCTTTCCAATAGTAAAAGAGTTACTTGGTTAGTAATTATGCTGCACATGGCTTTTGTGTGTGTATGTGTGTGTTTGATGATCTTTGCTGTGTTCCTAGATTTGTCAGCTTCCCTTCCCTTCCCTTCCTAGAGTTCACCTATATTCTAACAGGGGCGAGGAACATGTGGCCCTCCAGATGTTGAACTCTAGCTCCCATCATTCCTGATTATTGGCTGTGCTGGCTGGGATTTAGGAATCAACTTCTGGAGCTTCCCCATCCTGGTTCTCATGCCTGGGGGTAATTAAAGATTTTAATTAAAATGCCCCTCGCAATTTCAGTACAACACTTTTTCCATCAGCTAATTATCATGGAATGGCCCCTAACTCAGGTAGCTCACTATTTGTTTTCTCTCACAACCTTTGTGAATTGTTATAATATTGTCCTTCATTCCCAGCAGGAGAAAATTTTTCTTCAGTGTAGAAGATCTAGTTTGCAGTGTTGGCAATGTACTGGAGGTTTCTCTAGCTTGTGTGATAATTTGTGGTGGTGGTGTTCTAATTAATTTCTTTGGCAGCTGCAAGCTGCTACATATTGTGATATAATTGTTCATCTCCTAATTTTCTTCTGGACTGACTTTGTAAGGGGTGTTGCCAAGCTACCATTCTTCATAAATGCCAAAGATAAGCACAGGGGTTGGGGTGGAAAATGTACATGTCCTGTACCCTGTTCAGTAATAATGTACTTGTAGGGGGCATACATATTTCACATTTCCATTCTTTTTGCACAAAGCATTTCCTCTTCCTGCCAGGAGCTCCAAACCTACCTTGCCATTATCTCTACCTTGGTGTTAATTGAACTTGGAGTTAACTAGGATTCCCTTGAATTGCAACTGTGCTTTGATGTGGGCTTGCTAAGTATGTTGCAGGAAGGCCTAGTTGGCTCTAATTACAACCTTGATGTATATGCAATGAAGAATTATGATTGTAGTAAACTGTAAGGGAACAGGGCACCTTTATTTTGAGTTGCAGCATTCATGATGTACAAACCATGGTTTGGAGATTTTATGATGCGGTCCCCAGTATCCACTGTAATATTTCCAGCACTGAAGTGAGAGATGTTTTATCACTTCTATGACTGAGGGAAATAGCAATCTATAATTAATACATTATTCAAAAATCAGAGCGTATGCAGCCCTTTGTCATAACAGGCAAATATTTTATTTTTCACATACGTAGCTGTAACCTGTGCAACTTCTAGGAGTTGAAAAAAATATGAGTAGGGTTCTCATTTTTATAACTAGCACCCTTGTGTTAGTGGCACCACTATTCACATAATGGCTATGGAAAAGGTACAACATGGTAAACTCAAGACCTAACCTAGCTATTCTTTTCAGTTTCCTCCTTCTCTACCACACATTCATAATCTTCAGTGCAAACCTGTATATTGGCACAGGGTTTTGCCTCTTCCATGTAAGAGGATCAGGAAGAAAGAAAGGTATCCCTTCAGCTTTACACCTCTTGGAACCACTTCCATGAATCCAATATGTTATACATTACCATTTGTATAGAATTCAACAAATTTTTGCATCATCTTTACTCATTTGGATGAATCTTGGCTTCTTCTGGTCCAAGAGGACCTTGGTTCTGCAAGACGAAATTGAGTTGATCTGTCAATTTTCTTCATTGTCCAGCTTTTAGAACTATACATAAAAATTCACAATACTATGGCATGGATAATTCTGATCTTGTCATTCAGTGGTACATCTTTAAGCTAATTTTTTCTTTCATTCTGCTTTCCATTTCTTTGCCCTCTGAACTGAATTTCTTGAAATGGCATATACCTCAGAACCTATGCCCAGGTACTTGCCTAATTGCTTTGTTGTGTGCTAATACTTTTTAAAGCAGAGATGGAACACCTCCCAGGTGCCCTATGCTACAGTCAGTAAGTGGTTGTCAAGCAGGAGCTGCAGGGTAGTCAATCCAGTTCAAGTCAGTTGCAGGTAATCCAGCAAGATGAAGGGAGCAACAGGAGCAAGGTTGTCAGCTGGTTCAGGAGTCTTCAGACCAAGACAGTAATCTAGATAAAACCAACCAGACCTAAGACACAGAGTTGTCAATTATTGTCAGTACAAAGGTCAAGAACACACCAATGCCTAGAGCACTGCCAGTTGCTGAGGCAGAACAGCTGCAAGCAGCAAAAGACTCCAGGGAACTGCTGGGAGATTTATAGGCAGCTGCCTCTGGGTGCCAAGTGCTTAACTAGTTGGTGTTCTCTATTTAACAGATGCTAGAACCTACAAAGCCTCATCTCTTCTGGGAACTTCAAAGCAGGGGGAAGGTACCCACGGCATCTCCCATGTCCTCAACTGTTTCAGCTTCCGATCCTTCAATTCTGAGATGCCACCATTATCAGGAGTCATAAATTCCTGGCAATCTGACTCCTCTGTGTCTGATTAGTCAGATTTTAGAACATGAGTTATGAAACCAGCAACCCTAACCAGCATAGCCAATGGTGAAGAATGCTGGGACCTGCAATTCAGCAACATCTTGAGGACTGCAAGACTTCCACCCCATGGCAATTCTGGGTAGCAGGTTCTGTGAGTTTTGATCCAAAACTCTTCTAAGGTCTGATCTTGATCTGGTGGTGACTGTATCGGATTTGATAAGTGATTACACCTTACTCTCTGGAGTGCACATAGCTTTGCAGTGGCATTAACTTAGGAACTAAGGAATAACCAATGCTTCTGTGCAAGCAACACAGAAATGGGAGTACGTGCCTGTACATCACACAGTTATGGCATGGGAGCTCTCCTAATTTCGGCTTTAGTTCACATCACTTAGACTACCAATAAATACCAGGTGTATTTCAGAGGAAGGCTGTATTTCAGAGGAAGGAATACGCAAATTATGTCTGAGTAATACTTGCCCAAGAAAACCCTGTGAAATTCATGGGGTTGCTATAAGTTGACGGGTAACTAGAAGGCACACATGCATTCATACCAGCAGTACTAATAAGGATATATTGTTTGCTCCTGGCCAGCCTTTTGTCTGGTAGACTTTCAGGAAAGCTGATGAAACAGTGTGAATGGCTTTCCAGAAAGGGACAATTCTTTTGTTTTTGTGTGCCTTCAAGTTGTTTCCAACTTTTGGCAACTCTAAGGTGAACCTATCACAGAGTTTCTGGGAGGCCAAGAGTGTGTGATGTGCCCAAGGTCACCCAGTGGGTTTCCATGACTGAATAAAGAATAGAACCTTTGTCTCCACAGTCATTCTCCAATGCTCAAACTACTATACTATGCTGGCCCACAAGGGACAATTATTTCTAGTAAAAGAAACAATAGATTTATTTGGTATGAGGAAGCTCTAGGAGCTATTTCTTGCTTTCCAGGATTAAGATATTGTTTTGGTTGTGACTAATTTCTGTTATTACAGCTAATTTATAGGATTAGCCTGGCAGAATTTTGGGAAACTATGAGTCAGTTTGGAAGCACATAGGTTTATTACTGACAAAACTGTAAGTCGTTACATAAAAATCTAATTGACATGATCCCAAAATAACACAGAACAGGTGAAAAATATAGCAGGGGTTGCAGACGAACCAAAATCCTAAGGAGTAAAGCTACATGCATGCCTGAATCATGTGATGTGTTATTTTGCTAAAAACATCATCATTGGGGTTATAATATAATATGAGGAAGTTAACTCTTGCCCCTTGAGCTTTCTGATGCTTCATGTAAATCCCTGTTCTGTGTTATTGTTAACAGCAGAGAAAAATAAGAATAGCAAGCACTTGGAATAGCTCTATGATTTTGTGGCTAATAGCATGGAGGATGAGTGCAACAGGGAAGGTGACTTAAATTGGATAATTCTTTCCCATGCTTAAGTTTAGTCTGATCTGAGTCATCAGTGGATATGATTGGGATTGCAAAAGAAAAATACAGCAGGAGATTCATGTAACTCTGTCCTAATGCAGTGTGACCCTGGGGAGAAACCCAGTGGATTTTGTGTTGGAGTAACCCTGCAGGGAAACAAGCTGTAAAAGTAAACAAGAAACAGAAAAATAAATACAAAAGACAACAACTACTGATCAGTTTGAAAATAAAATTGCAAGAGTTCCTATAATGCTGGCCATAAGTTACAGATATGGAAAGTTAAGTGTTGCAAGGTTTATAAACTAACACCAGCTGAGAGCTATCTGTAGGGAAAAAGCTTAGTTCTGATGATTTTCTGCCTGAAAGAGAAGGAAAGGAAATCTCTACCCAGTGGAGAAAAATAAAATGCTTTAAGGTTTTGATGAGGGCACATTCTTGGGGCAGGCAGAATATACTCATGAATTTTATTTACATTTCAAAGACTACTTAACTCCAAATCATATCCCAGAATTGGATTCTCCATCACAGGCTATGAATAATGCACACTGAAGAAAGGAGCAGATGACCCACTCTGTCTCTTCCGTAATCGAAATTTATAGGTATTCTTAATGGTAGATGAGAAATTTGGGAAGTAAAGATGGTATTGGCCACTGTTGAGAATGGTGGCTAATATATTGTCAACCTACAGGCAATTTTGCAGAAACTGATTAATGCCGCTCATAGTTATCAGCACTCAAGGCTATTTTCCAGAATAATTTTGATTGGAGAGTGAAAGGTGATATAAAAAGTTTTGAAGTTAAATTACCTAGCAGTTGCCTTGTGGGAATTTAATGAAGGGGAAGGATTGATATCTAGTTAAACAAATTAGTGTATCTGTCTATCTACTTGTGTCTTTCCCCAAGAATTGCAATCTATTATGCCACTGTACGCAGAATAATGTTTTCAAAATTTCTTGTTGGTGGAACAGTGTTTTTGGCCAAATACTGTGAAGTTGTCTCCTATAGATAGACTGCTGATTCTCACAGCTAGCTGGCAGACATGTTGGCAGTGAATGTTGCTTTTAATTGCAATATGGCGTATCCTGTGGTGCCCAGGATGAAGGTGGCTAGGAAATCTGGGCCTGATATCAAATTGGACTTGGAATCTTTTTGGACACTTCCAAGTGTATGGTTCTAAGATGGAAGTCTACTGTTGGGGTCAATAACTGACCACATATAGTGCATGACACTACTTGGAAACTAATTTTCTTTGGAGGCTTCTTTGAGAAGGCGGAAGACAACGGGCCAAGGTTATACCTATCTCCCTAAATGAACTTTCAGTCAGGCATGTTACTACAATTGTCCTTTAAATATATCTCCTGCTTCTGGGCTACCGGTTGGTCATAACATAAGTGCAAACTGACATTGTAACATAAACTAGAATTGAAACACAATACTGAAACAAACCAAAAGTAAATCACTAAAACACTAAACTACTAAAATACAAAAGAGCTCTGCCCCCCCTCCAACCCACACTATAATGAGAGAGATAAGAAAATAAGAAAGAAAAAAATGTATTATTCTATCACTATAGATCTGACTAAACAATTTTACTAGAACTACTAGGAGCTGTATCTACAAATTATTGCATCATTAAGATTTATTATTGCTTAGAAAGTCCGTAAATGATTCCCAATCTTTCAAGTAATCTTCAGTTGGTTTATTCTTTAAAACTCACATTAATTTGGCCATTTGGGATAACTCAGCGATCTTAACAACTCATTCTTCCGTCACCAGTGCTTCAGTCTGTTTCCAGGTTTGAGCAAACAATATTCTTGCAGCTCAAGGCGCCATTGCCAGTGTATGGCCATCCACCTGAGGTGCAGATTCTTTAGGGAAATCACAGAGGAAACAAAAAACGAACAAGATCCTCTAGCAGTGTAAGGGAAATCATGTGAGCATTAGTGGAGGTATAGTTCAGGTTGCCTTAATCCTTGCAGTTCATCTGAGACAGCAAAGTATTGCTCTTCTGATGTGTAAATAGCATCATCCAGCCAAAGGAAGGAAGTATTTTGAACAATGAAATATTTTGAATAATGAAAAAGTAGTCTGTGTTCACTATCCAATTCCATTACAAAATCCAAATTCAAAAGTTTTTTGAATTAATATATAAATCTTAGACCAATAGTTTTTACCTTCTTACAATTCCACCACTGGTGGAAAAAGGACCCCTCCTTCTCTTGATATCCCCAGCAATAGTATCAAAGATTCTTGGACATTTTTGACAACTTGAGTTAGTTACTCATCTTATGCATGTTTTCCTTTAGATTACTGGATAAAGTAAATTTTATATCTTTAGACTATTTTTTCCCATTCCTCCATTTGAATATGGTGTCCAAAATTTTTGGCCCACTTTATCATATACTCCTTGATGTCAGCTGTCTTAGTTCTTGAACAGCCCAGTCTGATCACATGGGTTACAGTTGCCCATCCCTTCAATAAAAAGTCCCTGGTTAGACTCTGCTTTTGTTAAGAGATGTATTGTAACAAGACTAAGGCCCTTTTCACACGCAGGCAGAGAAATGGGGGAAGCCACGCTAAAACGGGGCTTACCTTACTCCGTCGCGGCATGGAGAAGTGCGAGTTCGCTGCTCCACACTTGCCGGGCGTTCCGCAGTGTCCGCAGCGTCGGGCAGCGCCCAAAATGGCGGCTTTCGACTGGCAGCGGCTTTCTGCCAATCGGAGAAGCTTGCCAGCCAGAAGCCTGCCCCCCAGCCGGTCTGCAGGCGCCCACTTGCGTGTGCCTGCAAATCCACATGGGCGCTGCAACGGGGCTGGATGGGGCTGCACGCCCCACGCTTTTTAAAAACCACTTGAAAAGTGGTTTTCAAAAAGCACGTGGCGCCAGCACTTCCGGTCGCCCCTGCGTGGATTGGGGTGTGGAACTACACAAAAGTAGTCCGCCCCAATCCACTTTACGGTGTAGACGACCTCCGTCAGAGGTCGCTCTACACCATTTTTTTAACCCTGTGTGAAAAGGGCCTATGAAAGGTCCTTCTGAGAGTGTTTTGTTTTGTTGCTGTCACTTGTATTTAGAAAGCTATCTTGGATCCTGTATGGGGAGAAAGGTGGGAAAATAAGTATATGGTTAAATAAATAATGTTATTTCTCCTTCTCTCAATTAGCTAGTTTCTGGTTTGGCTGTTTTTAAATTAAAGGGAAAGACCTTTCTTTCTAATACTGTATGCAGCAGAATTCACTTGTCTGAGCCAGAAGAAATGTCCCAACAGAGCTAAGAAAATTTTTTGGACTACAACTCTCAGAATTTCCAAGGTACCATTGCCAGTGTATGACCATCCACCTGAGCTGCTGTTTTGCACCTGACCTCAGTTCAGGGACCTCTCAGTTCCAGTAAACACACACACCAGAAAACATACCATCTGCCTAATGTTTTACCTGTTCGGATTGTAATTCACAGAGCTGGATATAAAGTTCTGCATAGCTCAGGTCCAGGTATCTGAAGGACCATATTCTTCCATATAAGCCTATCCATGTTTTGAGATCTTCTAGGGAGGACTTGCACAGGTATATCTGGTGGGTAAAAGAGAGAGAGCCTTCTTGGTGGCTTTCCTGGATTTTGAGATTCCTTTCCTTATCTGTTAAGATAGGTGTCCTCCCTGCTATCCAGGTTCTTTTTTAAACTTCTTTCCCCTCAGCAGGCCTTGGAGGAGTGATTGTTAAGGATTTTCACAATGTGCTGTATTGTCTGTATTTGTTGTTTTTATTTTTGATGGCTATGCTTTCATTCTGCTGATAGTTTAATTATATTTAACTTATGATGTCAACTTTTGGCTGTATCTGTTTTAACTTTTCTAAGCTGCCTTGAGTCCTGGACTGGGGAAAAGTCAGCGTATGAATAACCACGCTGCTGCCTCCTCCTGCTCTTTCCTCTTTCCTGTTTCATTTTGCTTTTATAAAACAGTTTGTAAGCCTCCTGGGGCCCATAGCATCCAAGGCACAGTAGTTTTTATTTTGTTTTACTGATTATGTCTATATCCTGCCTTTCCTCCAGTGACTGTACATGACTCTCTTCTCTTTGCTTCATCCTCTCTACATCTTCCTGTATATAAGGATCAGGTTGAGAGAGAACAATTGTCTCCAGGTTTCCTCATATGTTTTCTGGCCCAATAGGGACATAAACTTGAATTTCCCAAATCCCAGTCTAGTTCTCTAATCAGTACACCACACTGTCTCTCTAATTGTCATCAGACATGAAGAAAACCATCTAAAGGAAGGGAAGGGGGGCCCAGGTATTGAAGCAGATTCTTTAGGGAAATCACAGAGGAAACAAAAAAAGAACAAGATCCTCTAGCAGTGTAAGGGAAATCATGTGAGCATTAGTGGAGGTATAGGTCAGGTCGCCTTAATTCTTGCAGTTCATCTGAGACAGCAAAGTATTGCTCTTCTGATGTGTAAATAGCACCATCCAGCCAAAGGAAAGAAATATTTTGAACAGAAGACACAACCATGCTGTGTATTTCCAATTTGCTTCTGAGCCTAATATTGAGCCATGAAGGTAATGCTTTTGGGTGGTGGATATAGAATCCAAAGTGCCTTCAATCTGCAGCTTTCAAAGCCTGTTACTTGAAATGGGATGAAAATAGTCAGCAGCCCCCAGCATCTGCAGATATAATTCATGATTGGAGCAGAGTGTGTTTACCTGACCCCATTTTTCATCATACAGAACTGCCAGACATCAACTTGCAATGAAACTTCCTCCCCAACCCTGCAACTTCGCCTCTCTTGGCACATTCAGAAATAAATAGCTTCTTTGCAGGCCCTAGAACAAAAGTGGTAAAAACAGCTCTCTACAGGAAATAAGTGTATGAGGTTTTTCATGTTCACATGGGGACCTGGGGAGTGCTCTTTCCTTGCTTGGATATTAGTTATAAACTACACTGTAGTTTAAAACTAATACTGGTAAAATGCTACACTTTTACATTCTTGAGTTATTGATCATTTGTACTTGCGCAGGAATGACAAACATGGAATCTTGTGGAAGATTATGGGAAATTCTGGACTCCAATATAGAATGTTCTGCAGTTTGTTTGTTTTTTAAATACTTGTTTCTTTTTGTCTCCTCTTTGGTGACTTTATTACTTATTTCATGGCTGCTGTTTATATGAATTTTTCTTGCAAATATTGCATGTCATAGCTAGTGCTTGGACAAGTTACCTTTGGGACCATAATTCCTAGAATCCCAGTCATTCAAAAGAACATTTTTTCCACATTCTCTGCTGGATGAACACTGAGGAATGTGACATACCTGACTTTTAAAAACAGATCATGAGCATTGTGACTATAGGCAGGGACCGTTTTTTTTTTTTAAATTAAATAGTTACTCTTCTGTGCCATCAAACTAAGGAGAGCAAAATTTGTAAAGCAGATGGAAGCAATTTATTCTTATATAACTCAGAGCAGGGGTAGTTTGATTTAGAATCATAGAATCATAGAGTTGGAAGAGACCCCAGGGGCCATCGAGTCCAACCCCCTGCTATGCAGGAACTTTCAGGTTTGCAAGATTGAATGTGCTACCCAAAGCCACTTGTAAAAGACACATGCAGAGCTAAAGAATTCTGAGCCCAGGAATTCTGAGTTTGTGGTCATTCTGCACCCTGATTCCCACAAGCCTTCCTCAATTGCCTCATGGGGTGAGTGGGTTGATTGTTGTTTCTGTTCTAAACAATTGGAAATCAGATATTCTGTCAGCAGACCCAGGTCGACTTCTTTCAAACTTTGGTGTACAACATATTGTAGTTGTCAAGATGACTTGTCCAATTCATGTGGCCCACTACATCACTCAAAAGAAGCGTTGCTACATTATGGGGTTGTGAAAATGTGTCCACCTCAGTTGTTTGACTGAATATCCCATCATCCGTTTCCACTGACCATGTTGAGTACTTCAGAGAGTTGAAGTCCATCTGTATCTGGATGGTGACCCTCCCACATTTTAAGAATAACCCAGAAGCAAGCTGGAATTAAGGAAACATGACTACTTGTAGTGCATTAATGAAGTTAAACATGCAATTGTAAAAGAAACTGTCCATTCCAGGGTCTATTTTTTTTCAGCTACACAGCCAATAGGTTGTTTTCAATGAAGTAGTAATCAATTCCAGATGCACTCAGGCCCTGAAGCAGACGCTAAGAGTCTGACATTGAATCATTATGGTCATTTTAATTAGATACTTTACCGTTAGGTATTTAAAGAAGTATGGTCTGCTAATAAAACTTCCAAATGGTTTACCACACGGTTTCCTGTTATTCACATGTTAAATACATGGAGCAAAATTGAAAGGCTGCATGAAATACCCTAATGGGAGGAAGCAGATGGAAATAGCTTTCCTGGAGACATACCAAGACATTCTTAAGTGTCATAAAAACATCATAAAAACATCATACAAACAACCTGTTACTTGCTTGCACGTGGTGTCTTTGTTTCAAAGCAAAGCAAAGATCAGAGTAGAGAAGGGGAATCCCATTTCATAAAATGCTGAAAATCTGGAGAACAGCTTTTCTTTTTCTTTTCAACTTTATTCTGGGTAAAACAGTTTACCTGAGGAAATGAACTAAGAATAAACAGCCACCATGGACCAAAAACAGATCTGAAATGGAGAGATAATCCTTTGTTTAGTTGGTAACAGTTTGAGACTCTCAGATTGAGAGGTTCTAAGAGAGTCAATTTTAGTGTAAAAATAGGAAGTACATTCAGTCTACTTCTTGTTATTTTTTCAAATAATTGAAAGAACATCTGAAGAACGATCACATTATATTCTTTGAAATGTCTGATGCTAACTTCTGAAGATGCAAATTAGATGGTCTTATTATTACTTTGATCTTCATCAAAAGTTTGAAATTGGAGAGGGAAGAAAGTCAGGAGGAATTTGGGCAAATGTTTGGCCAAGTTGCTGTCTCTGGTGTTTCTTCTAGTAAATAGGTCCTGCTTATCTGACTATAACATTTCATGTTGTCTAGAAAACTGCAAAGCAAAACAATGCAGAAAGCACAGGGGAAATTAAGCCTTGGGACACACATTGTGTAGGTTTCAATGTTGGGCTATGACTTTTGGAAACCAGGGGCTGAATACCCACCTGGATTTGGAAAGTCACTAGGTGAACTTGGGCAAGTCACACTTTCTCAGCCTAAGAAAAAGGCAAGGGCAAATCTCTGAGTAAATCTTGAGAGCTAGCATGGCATTTCCCAAGACCCTGGAGAATGAGGGTTTGAGTCCTTCCTCATCCATGGAAACCCACTGGCTGATCTTGGACAAGTTACACTCTCTCACCCCAAGAGGAAAGCAATTTCTCCCCTGAATAAATCTTGCCAAGCAAACCCTGATAGGTATGCCTTTGGGTCATCATAAATTGGAAACAACTTGATCTGTTAAAGAACAAACCTTTCCTTTATTTCCAGTTTGCCATTTTTTTTCTCGAACTGGAATCTGCAGCTATGGCTCTTCAGATGCAGTTCCCACAAGCCTTCACCATTACCTATCTGGGCTAGGGCTGATGGGAATGGCAGGACACAAACTTCTGAAACGTCACAGTTAATATTCTATATTAAATGGAACCTCATTTCTTCAGGTTTTAGACTGAAATGGAGAAAGTACAGGCTGTGTTCAGGCTGCAAGGCCATTTTTCAGGCACCCAGGGCTATTCAGCGTCCCCACTGGGTATGTAATTTGAATGTTTCTGCCACTCTGTGTGATTTTAGGCCTGGGGGAAATATTTTTTTCATCTTGGAAGTGAACCAGAAGTAGATCTTCTGTGTGTATCTGTGTGGGTGTGGGTGTTTATGGCATCTCCTGGGCCCCAAACAGCCTAGTGGGGTTAAAATGTGCTAAAATAAATCACCTGGGCATTAAAAATGAAATGCACAGATATAAGATGGATGACACCTGGCTTAATCACATTACATGTGAAAAGGATCTAGGAGTCTTAGTGGGCCACAAGCTGAACATGAGTCAGCAGTGTAATGCAGCAGCTAAGAAAGCCAGTGCGATTCTGGGCTACATCAACAGGGGTATAGTGTCTAGGTCAAGGGAAGTGATAGTACCACCCTATTCTCTGTTGGTCAGATTCCACCTGGAATACTATGTCCTGTTCTGGGTACCACAGTTCAGGAAGGATATTGACAAGCTGGAACGTGTCCAGAGGAAGGCCACCAAAGTGGTAGAAGGCCTGGACACTGTGTCCTATGAGGAGAGGCTTAGGGAGCTGGGTAAGTTTAGCTTGGAGAAGAGAAGGTTAAGAGGCTACATGATAACTATGTTTAAATATTTGAAGAGATGTCATATGGAGGATGGAGCAAATCTGTTTCCTGCTGCTCCAGAGATGAGGACATGGAGCAATGGCTTCAAACATCAGGAAAAGAGATTCCATCTAAACATTAGGAAGAACTTCCTGATGGTAGGAGCACTCTGATAGTGGAATATGCTTCCTCAGAGTGTGGTGGAGTCTCCTTCTTTGTAGGTTTTTAAACAGAAGCTGGGTGGCCATCTGTTGAGAATGCTTTGATGGTGTATTCCTGCATGGCAGAGGGTTGGATTTGATAGCCCTTGTGGTCTCTTCCAACTCTGTGATTCTATGTCTGACCAGCCTTGAAACTAGATTCAAATGGATAAAGATGATCCGTTTCCTCCGGGAGTCCCTTTACTCTCAGTTCAAGCAAGTATCCAGAAGGATCTATTGGCCTGTTTTCAGCAGAAGTGTACATATTTAGCAGGATTTAGCCAAAGAGGAATGGTGCTCCAAATACATTTAATTCACCACATATGAGTTGTGAGAGTAGAATGTAGCCTTGCATGTTCACAATTATCAATTAAAGCTTTACTTTCTTTAGAGATTTGAAATTAATATTTATTTCTGTAGATCTGAAGACAAAATGAAATTAATTTTGGCCTGTCTCTCATTCACTCCCAGCATTTTCTCTTAAAACAGAAAATTCAATAAGATTTTGCCACATCTACAAAAAACACAGAAAATGATGAGGAAGTGAACATTTCAAAGACTCTGGCTGCTCCTAGTTTCAAAGGCGTATAATTAATTGCTTCTTCTGTTAATTTAATACTCTGACTAATCCTACTAAAAGGGATTATTTAGAGAAGGGAGATAATGTAAGATTCACTTATGTCATTCAGTTGCTTTCAAAAGACCAAATGAGAAGTGTCATGAACTTTGTCTGAAATTTCTTTTATAGTTATTTTCAAAATGAATGCTTTAGGCAAAGGATTATTTTAAATTTTGTAAAACAATGAGAAAAAAATTAGGTAATTGCAATTTATTTCCCCCGCTCCCTGACAGCAAAAGGTGAAATTATATTCCTTTAAAATCTGCAAATAAAAATAATTAAATGAGACAAGGCAAAAGGCTCATAAATCCTAAGCTAGCCAGATGCATTCATGATGGACTCTGAATGCTTGCCAAAGAAACTTAGGAAACAGTTAAGGGTTATAAGGAACTTGTATCCCTTTGTTAATGGAATTTTCTTGGACCCAGTGAAGGCTTCCATCAGCAGAAGAAAGAGAAGAATCAATTCCAGACAAGTGGTGGCTTCTGAACCCAAGTGTCTTACCCAAGTATACTGCCTTGTTTGGTCAGTGAGTTGCATGTTTTTTAGATACAGTCAGCCTTCCCCTTTTGTGGGTTTGACTTTCATGAATTTGATTATTTGCAAGTTTCTTAAGCACCTGTCCCCACACCTCAGCTGCCTCTTTTCCAAGGAACCTTCCTTCTTGGAATTCCAGATCAGGCTGCATAATTCTTTAAAAGCCTGACTTTGGTCCTCCTCCTTCTCTGTTGCCACTAGCTGCTGCCTAGCCAGTTAGAGATAGCTTGCAGCCCAATTTCTGAGCACCACAAACCCTCTCTAGATATCCCCTCAAACCCAAGGAAGGAGATGGGTGTTAAAGAGAAAGCATAAGGCCATCATGTCATTAGTGGCTGTACACCTATGATATGGTCTAACTGGCAAACTGTATTAACTGGCAGGTATATTTAATTGGCATAAAATATAAATTATACATGCTTATGACTGAAAGGCCATCTGGAAATGGGAAATTGTCTGGATAGCAGGCCAAAAGGTAATCTTAGCACAGCCAGGTGATAGGTTCACTGAAAATTAGCCAAGAAAGCCTGACTTAGTGGATCTAAGCTAATCTTCTCAATGAAAACAATAGTCAAACCACACAGGTACAGGCAAGCACCCCTGCTGTGTGCATTTCCTATCAAAGCCTGGCTCAGTCACATTACCAACCAAGACATTGAGAGTCCATTCCAGACCCCCTTTGTTTACTCTACCAGAGAGTAATTAATTCATACCCCTTCAGGGAAGAAATAGAGTATAAAAATCCCCAGTTTTGAGCAACCACTTTGCAGTTCACCAGTTGCTGAATGTCTCTCTGCCACTTTGATTTCCAGCTGTGTACTGCCCTAAACACACAAGTCTAAGCCACATTGCTGCATTACAACCCCAAACTCTTAGTCTCACTATCCATAATTTTTCCTCCCTTTATCCTTCAATTAGCTCTTATATGAATGTGTGACTGTTTGTATTTTGTGTGCATGCATGAGTGAATTCCCCTAAATAAAACACATTTTTTAGTTTACTTTTGAATCTCTGGATGATTCTTTCCTGTGTGACCCCCTAAACATTGGTGGAAAGATCTCATTAAGTTACCCGCCTCTCTCAAGCCTCCTAATTTTGAGCTAATTAATTCCCCATTGTCACGTGGAGGTACTGGCATCATGGATGAACCCCTGAGTGACCCACATTTTGGGGTAACAATGCTGACCCACCCTGTTTTCCTTTCTTTTCCTTGACCTGGTTTGGACCCTGGGTGCCCGTTCTCCTCACCATGCCTCAGCCCCTTTCCCACAGATAGACATGTGTTTTCATATTTGTGATTTTTCCCACTTTTGCAGAGGTCCTGTGCCCCTAGTGAATGTGGAGAGCTGACTGTATTTCTTTGCCACCCTGCAACCTCCAATGCTATCTCATGTGAATGAGTTCTCCCACATTCCAGTCCTCCAGAGCAGTATTTGTAGGATATGCCATAGACTGCAGGAATGAGGAGATAATTAGCCAGGGTTGTCCTCCTCCATGTTTCCCTGATAAAAGCTTAGGCTGACTCCCAGAGCCTTCCATCAGCAGAGGAATGCTGGTTGTTATGATACTGTATTTCTACTGCTGGGGGTAAAAAGTTTTCCAAGGTTTTGTTTTGTTTCTGATTTCCTAAGAAATTCTAAAGAAGCCATTCTGTCTTCTTGCAAGAACTATGTCAAACATCAACAGGATATCTCACTGAAAACATGTGTTTGTTTAAAAATGTTAGAATGATCTTTTGTCTATTCTCTGTGTACACATTTTCTCTTCCTTTGGAAGCCCTATAAAAATCCTGTTGTTTCAATAAAGCTTTGTTCATCGGATTAGACAACTGTTGCAGCCAAGCTGACAGCAGAAGCTGAGAAGATGTTCCTTTTTGGCCAAGAGTAATTGTGTCTGACTGTATATGTGTGTGAGTCTGTGACTCCTTCGCAAACAGATTCAAGGCCCAATCTCAGGTCTATATATACCTGGGAAACAGGGGTGAACTGATATTTCAGTCACTCCTCACATTAGGAGTACAACAAAATATTCAGTAGACTGTACATCAGCATATCAAATCTTAAAACAAAAGTAAGATCCTCAACATATCTCATCAGAAGTAAATCCTATTGAGTTTTGTGGCTCAATTAATGGTGTATAGATTGCTGTGTGTGATTTTAAAAGAAACTGTGTACTTCTCAACAGAGTCCCCAACCTGGTGCACTGTAGATATTTCAGACTACAACTCCGCAAAATCCTGACCATTGGCCATATTGTTGGAGTTGAAGGAATCTGATGTCAAAAATATTAAAGGGAACCAGATTGATTAAAGCAGCTTCAGGATATAGAATATATATGGCAGTCTCCCCAACCTATTGGCCAATAGAGGTATCACTCTTTTATATATTTTGGGTTTTCTTGTATTTTGTTGAATGGGCTAACATGGGCTAACTCTGAATAAAGCATGTACATTACTAAGGCCCTTTTTGCATGGCATTTTCCATGCAAAAGGGAGCCTGGAGAGTCATGCAATTGTGAGGAGCAATCTGCATGACACACTCACAATTGTGTGACACTCCAGGGGCCAGCAGGCGCCGATCGCACACCTTTTCATTTTTGGCTAAAAGCAGAAAATGGTGCATGATCACGCACTGCTCCCGGGCCCCACGTGCACTTAACCTGGTGTGCAGAGCCTCCGGAGCCACAGCGGTTGTGCATCCTGCCCCAGTGCAGCCTGGGAAGGTCCTGCAGAAGGAAGAGGTGGGGCTCTTGTGTGAGCAGGTAGCTCGTGCATTGCTGAAGGACCCCGGATGTAAGAGCCTCTTGCCAGAGGCTGCTTGTGCAATCCCCACACCCCAGTGCCGGAAGAAGGTAAGGTGCGGAAAGGGCCTAAGTCCTGATTTACATCTTTGTAAAGCACCCCTCAATCCAAAATGTTTACTATGTTTCCAAAGTGAAGATTAAGAGAAAAAGAGTTATAGCTTCCTATCCCAAGGAAAGATCCTGTAGAGAGATTGCTATGAACTTAGGTGAACATTGAGGAAGACTGATGCAGAATTCTCGGTATAGCATCCATGGTGGGGTAGAGAGAAAAGTCCCATTCCAGGAGAAAGGCGACATACAAATAGAATGAATGAATGAATGTTTGAAAATAAAGTAGTGAAGTTTGAGCCTTGCAAGGTGTTAAAAAAAAAAATAATTTTTTTTTTTTTAAAGAAATCAGAATCTGTTTGAAAGCATTAATAATGTAAGCATTCACACTGGGGTTGAGCAAAAAATAAAAGTAAATGATCCAACAGATGAAATCTTGGTTCCTGCTTGTCCTTTATTACTGTATATGTTTCATTTTGTTCAGCTTGAGGATGGGGACAGAATCCCTCCAGAGCCACTACATGCATACTCGACCCTTCCCATTCCTGGACTATAATAGTAGCCAGAAAGAGACTAGCTGAGTGGGTAAGGGGAGTAGTTTTGCAAAGTGAAAAAGTACAGGATGTCATCCTTGAATATAGTGATGATCTTATGCGAGTGACTGCACAGTGGAGGAGGCTATTTTGTCTTCCAGTGTCCATCCAGTGGGCTGCATCAATGAATTTCTGCACACCCAAAGTGACGTGATGTCAATTCTGGCCAACATTTTGGGTGATTTTTGCCCCCTCTTTTGAACTTTTAGGGAGCTTTGGGGGACTTTGCAGAGTTAGGGGAAGAAAAACACTGGCTTTTAAGGCAATTTTGGCCCATTTGGGTACAAAATATTGCTCCCAAATTGCCCCTCCATACTTTAATTTTTTGTGTGTGTGTGGCTGGGGGCTAGAGAAGTCTTCTGACGTGTCCCAAGGGATGTATTTAGGGGTTTCCAAGGTTGTGACCCCATAGCCCACACTTTGCCCATCCCAGCCTATGATAACCATCACTGCTTGGAAACAGGATCCATTCTTTTGGGTCCCTAATATTGTTCAGTTTATTTTGTGATAATGTAATGGAAAAAATTCAGATTTTTTTTTTTAAAAAACCTGAATGTGAGAGAATTTGAGATTGTCCAACCATCTGAACAGAGGACTTGGAATGCTTAGCTATTAGCTCTGGGTTCAAATCCCTATGTATTCAACCGTGTTTATCCTGCTGAAGTAGGGCCATTTCCACACTAGACCGTTATAGTGCTATTATTCCACTTTCAACATCCTATGGAATCCTGGGGCTTGCCGTTTAGGGAGAGGCCTCAAAGGCCTAGGATGACTGCAGAGGTTAGGTCTCAGGTTGCATATGGCCTCAAGACTCCAATTTTGTGGCCCTTGAATCTCCGCAGTCCCCCAAAGGCCCCCCAATTTAATAAAAATGGCATAATTTTAATGCAATCCCCCATTACACAGAAAGCACCCCAAATACATAACACGTACAAAAATATCTCATTTCCCCTGTCACCCCAGAATCCAGTACTACTCCTAAATTTTCCTCTGCAGTCCCTGTCAAAATGGTGGGAGGAAGTATTTCAACCTCACTTCCTGTATCCATTTTGAGAGTGACTACAAAGGAAAGCAGAGGTGTTTGGTCTTGCTGTGTGTGTAGAGGTGATTTGTGGTATATGTGTTGCTTATGAGAGAGGATTTCTGGGAATTTGGCCTCTGACCCTATTGCAGAATCCTAGGTTACTGCCTCGTTTTTTCTGGAAGTAATAATGTGGCAGGGCAGTTACAACGTAATCCTCTCAATGGTTATGTTTTGCAGATACAATTTTCAAAATATACAGAAGAATGATTCTGGGGAGTACTGTGTAGGAATATGTTCCCCAGTTACTTTGGTTCTGACTTCCAGGTTTTTCAAAAGAATATTTTTCTTGCTCTTACATTTCTACTCTTCACTCACTTCAAAATGATACTTGTTTCATAACGTAAAACACAGGAGAAACAACTTGTTCTGTCATTGAGTAGTAATCACTTTGCTTAATGACACGAAGCAGATGGCCCAGCCTTAGTAACCAGGTAACAGATTGTAACATGCTTCTGGGAAAAAAAACTCAGATAAATGCACACTGTCATCATAGTTGTAACAAACCCACAGATGCCCAGCTGTAGCTTCAAAGGAATAAGAACACTGATGTGTGCTTAACCGTATAGATAATGGACTGTGGAAGAATACTGAACCTAATCAACATCTTACCACAGTTTCATAGTAAAATGCAAAATTTTAACAAGGTGTGAATTAGATTTGCCCATATCATGTTGTTTGGTTTCAGGAATTTATAACATAATATTCAGTGCGTTAGTATGTCATCATTATTACTTTCCCAGATTCAGAGTCACAGCTACATCTGCTGTTTTATTTGCTGCTGTGTTTTATTTTATATTTCTTTTTAAAGTGTTTATTTCTCTTTCAAGGATAACTGCTAAATACACTGCTGAAAAATGCAAAGTGTACAAGATATCTAAATTACCCATTCACGAGACAGAACTACAAATCTATAAAAGAGAAAACAACAACTGACTGCCGAAATAAAAGTAATTTAAACTCATCAATAAAATAAAGTAAAAGAGCTGGGATGATAAAAACAGTTTCAATCTGCCACCAAATAGAGATCAAAGAAGATGTTATATGAGCATCTCTAGTAAGTCCAATGGAACGTCCACCAGAAAGACTGTTTTCCCATAGTCACTCACAATACGTCACTTAGCAGATCAAAGGAGTGATCTCAGAGTCTGAGTAGATGTATGCAGGTACTCAAACATTATATTCACATTTCCTGGAGCCATAAAGATCTTCGCTGGGCACACAGACTATCCACTATGAACATCTTCCCCTGGTCTGGATTGAGGGCTAGTTTATTAGCATTACCAGCTGGCACGTGTACTGGTATAACAATCCCACTGTCTCAGGCCGTTTTTGCACTACACTGTTATACTGCTATTATTCCACTTTCAACTTCCTATGGAATCCTGGGGTTTGCAGTTGAGGAAAGGGCATTTAGAATTCTCAGTCAGAGGGCTCTTTGGCCTCATAGAATCATAGAATCATAGAAATGTAGAGTTGGAAGAGACCACAGGGGCCATCCAGTCCAGTAAACTACAAACTCCAGAATTCCACAGGATGATTTTCAGGCAACTTTGTCCCTAAACCATGCAGGAACCTTCTCAAACACATGAAAATACCACATGGCAAAAAACATGGCAGCCAAATTGCTTACTGGTACAATTACCATAGTACATTGATATTAAAATCACTTCACTGGCTGCCAATAGTTTCCGGACAAAGTACAAAGTGTTGGCTATTTCCTTTAAAGCCCTATATGGTTTGAGTTTGGGTTAGCTACAGGATTGCCTTCTCCTGTATAATCTACTCCATATGCTCAAGTCCTCTGGGAAACATTGACTCCAGTCAGCCAAAACTGAGGACATTTTCTTCAGTCAGCCCCAGACTGTGGAATGATCTGCTGGAAGACATTTGTCAGCTCAAGACGCTATCTGAATTTAAATCAGCAGATGAGAGCAGCAGGTCTTTCAGCAGGTCTATCCAGATTATTTTTAATTATGATTTTTAAGGTTTTTATTAATGGATTTTAATATGTATTGGTTTTACATGCTCTTTTAACTGATATTATGCATTCTATTGTTTCCCGCCTTGATCCACAAGGAGATGTGGGTAAGAAATAAACATCATCAATCATCATCATCATCATCATCATCATCATCATCATCATCGTTATCATCGTCAAGACACTGACAGCCAAATGTGATATTTGAGCTGTGAATATTCCCAAGGCTGTGCTTATGGCCCCTCTTCACATATTTGGGAGATGGGAAGGGTGAACTCAGCAAAACATTGGGTCTACACTCCAGAGGCTTCCTGGAGCAGCAATTTTGTGAGGTTCTTTTTTGGGTGGGGTGGGGGAGAGAACCTCTAATACCCAAATTTTAAAAGTATTCGCTTTTTTAAAGAAAGGGCTTTTAACAGGATGCTGTACTGTTTTAATTATACTGTTTTTAACAGCTTTTTATTATTTTAATTGTATTGCATTGTTTTGCATTGTTTTAATATTGTTAGTAATTTAATTCTGCTTTTATATGGATCTTTTGCATGTTTGTAGCCATACTGTAGAAAGCCAGCATGGTGTAGTAGTCTGAACATTGGACTATGCCTCTGGAGACCAGCCTGGCCATGGAAACCCACTGGGGGAACCTGGGGTGAATCATTCAGTCTCAGCCCCCCAAAAAACCCAGAATAGGTTCACCTTAGGGTTGCTATAAGTCCAAAACAGCTTGAAGGGACACAACAACAGCGATATTCTACTCAGTTTAATCTGTATACTGTAATGCATCCCAATTTTGAGGAAAAGGTTGAGATATTGATTAAGGTAGCAATAGCTACAAACTACAACTTTCTAAAAAAAATTAAAAATGAAACCGGAAGTGGTCATCCACCCACTTTTGTTTTCTTTATTTTTCTAATGATGGGACATATTTAATTGGGTGCAGCCCAAAGGTCAAAAATTTACCATCCACTGCTAAACTACAGTTTAGCGTGCACATATTTTTGCTTGATAGCCTCAGTAATAGACAGAAAGAAGTAAGTATAGCCCCCCTTAATTCCTAAGAAAGAGGGGAAAATGCATAGCTACATCATATACCCTCCATCTGTCCAAATTTGGCAAAGGTAATTCTGTTTAGTCCTCTGTCAGCCCAGTTTTTCAGCTACTTTAAAAATGTCTCAGTTTCTCTCTTGTCCTCTCACTTTCCCCCTTCATCCTCCATTTACTTCAGTTGCTGCAAACTGAGTTCAAAGTGCAAAAGTAGTTTTCACTCAGTAAACTGGGCAGAAGGAAGAAGAGAGGAGAGGAGCAGGCAGAATCTTGCCCTTCAGGCAAAAACAAAGTGCAGCAGCCTCTCCTAGCTTGTGTCTTTTTTTTCCCCTTCATTTTTCCTATCTTGGCTATGCTCTGATGTTACTTGGCTGCTTGCACCCCAGTTTTCAGATGTGAAACGTTAGAGAGCATGTTACATGTGACAGTGACTTTTCTGTCTTTGGTGAAATGATGATGGAGGGGTAGCTTCCCCTTACTTCCAACCAAGTTACAACTGAGAATTGAAATGAGCTTTTCCTTTAGGATTTATTAGGCCCTGGCTATCTGGATGAGGCTGGTTTTTTTAGGGGAAAAAAAAGCAAGCAAAGGAAAGATTCAAGGACCACTTCTAACATCTTTTGAATTTTCCATGTACAATTCTATAAGATTTGGGGTCCACAGGTTTCAGCTGGAAGTCTAGAAAATTTGATTTAAAATCTTCCTGCTGGGTAAACCAAAGTTCCTGTCAAACTGGAACATTTGGGCTGAGATTCAAAGGAGAGAACCATTTTTGCTACAGTGGGATTTTGCTTCAGTTTCTGTTTCTCGGAATTTATCTTTGTTACAGAAGTTGTTAAATAAACAACTTGTGAAAATATATAATACACTCTGTTAAAGGAAACATTTGCCTCTAGGCATTCTTTGAATTTATTGTGGTTGTATAAAAATAAAGGGAGAGGTTACAGCTGTGCCTTACGAAAACAAAACAAAACAAAAACTGCTATTTCTGCCTGGCCGTTTTTGTACAACAAATGCAGGCTTTTCTAGATACCAAAGAATGGCCTTCAGGGTCCATATGAAGATATTTTTCTTACTGGTATTTAGAACTAGAAATCTTTTAAGAAGGTGCTGTGTTGTTTTAAACTGCTTTTTATCCTTTTAAATTCTTTGTTTTAAATTGCTTTAAATAGTTTTTTTAGCCAGAATCCTATTGTACAGTTAGCAATGCGTGACTACCATAGTTATGGAGCTATGCAGTGAATTCCAGCCCACCCACCTCAATCCCCATTCATTGGGAAGCAGCTGCTGCAATTGATGGAGGTCCATTCCTCTGTCACTCAGGAAGCAGCTGGCTGACATTCCCATTCCTTTCTGTGAGCTATCTCCATTGGGAAAGGCAGAAGCGGGGCCCCTCTCACACTGGAGACTGCTCACACAAGGGGAGTGGGGCATCAGTCAGCTGCTTTCAGAGCAACAGGGATTGGACCCCTGTCAATCGTGCTGGCTATTTCCTTGTAAGTGGTGACTGGGGGACTTTCACAGTTCCTACATGTCCCCTCCACAGGGATCATGAATACCACACAGTTATGAATGTGTGACTCCCAACAGGATTCTGACTAATATTGTTAGTAGTCTAACACTATTTTAATGTTGACTTTTTGTATGTTTTTAACTATAGTTGGCCCTCCACATTCACGGGTTTGACTTTCATAGATTTGATTATTTATGAGTTTCCGCACCTCTGCCCCTTCAATCTCAAGTGCTTCTTTTCTCGGGGAAACTTTCCCTCTCAGTGGCTCTGATTAGACCATGCGGGCCCTATAAAAACCTACCTGTGGTTCTCCTGTTCCTCCACCAGTCAAAGCCTGGCCAGCTAAAGACAGTTCACAGCCCAATTTCTCAGCACCACAAACTCTCTCTCAAGGCCCCCCTACACAAGGAAGGAGATGGGTGAGAGAGAGGGCCACCATATAAAACTACCTCCTTTCCCTCTCCTTTCCCTGACCTGGTTTGGACCCTGCGTGCCTGGTGTTCCCACCATGCCTCTGTCCCTTTTCGACAGACACGCTTAGATTTTGATATTTGTGATTTTTCCACATTTGTGAGGGTCCTGTGCCTCTAACCCTAGGAAATGTGGAGGGCCGACTGTATATTGTAATAATTTCAATTTGTAAGATGGCACAACTTTTCCCATGAGGTTTTTTCTTTTTTCTTTTCTTTTTCTTTTCTTCTTTCTTTCCCCACCCCTTTCCCCTTGTTTTGCATTCTATGTTTCAGCATGGTGCCTGGCAATAGCATAATTTATCTTTCACCTTGGATAACCAGGGAGTGACTTGCTGGTACGCCAGGGGTCTGGACTCTTTGGCCCTTCAGATGGTTGAGACTTCAGCTTTCATCAGTTCCATCTGGCAAGTCTAATTGTAAAGGTGTATGGGAATTAAAGTTTAAAGCATCTGGAAGGCCAGAGGTTCCTCAGTCCAACCATAGGCAGAGTGAAGCGATCACACTTGGGTAGCAGATACTGAGTGATGTGGAAGTGGACTCCTAGTTAACCCTTTCTACTGGTGGACAGAACTGCCTATTCCCAGAGCAGCCTGTCCTGTACATGCTAAGTGCATCTGCTGCTCTCATGTGTGATGGACATCAACGCCAAAACAAGATTCTACTGCCATTGTAAGTCAGGAGCTCACCACAACATTATAGTGCTATGATTCCACATTAACTGCTATGGTTCCATCCTATGGAATCCTGGGATATGCAGTTGAGGGAGATGTATTTGGAATTCTCAGCCAGAGAGCTCTAGGGCATCACAAAATTGCAAGCTTCGAGTCTCCATAAGATGTTGTCATGGCTGTTAAAAACGAATCAGTACTATTAACTGTGGAGTTTGAAATGGCTCCTGGTTCTTGGAATGGGGAGGGCAACCATTTTGTCCTTTGTCTCTGGCAGAAAATGAACTGGCTCTCAGACAGCCAAACTTGAAACCTAATTCCTTAAGGCTGCAATCCATCTTACTACCAAGCAAGCTACATTCAACTTAATGGAGCTTACTTCTGAGCAGACACATATATAGACTTATGTTGTAAGGCTACAACCTGATGCCAACTTATTGGAGGGCCAACCTAGCTGCACTTAGTAAGACTTACTTCATAGCAAGTCTGTTGGAAATTGATCTTGGATTAACCTATTGCTCTCCCCACTACCATCACTCTCAAACTATTATTTCCAAGACTGAAAAGATTGATTTGCCTGCCATTGTCATGTAATCTCATAGTATGGATGCTCAAGAGATGTCTTTCCAAACTCCAGATTATAATCACTTAATTTGTCACTTTTCTTCTTTTGGATTTTAGAGATAATTTACACGTTACCTACAAATACAGCCAATGTCTTTTATGCTCTCCTCTTTTATTTTTGATAGAGTTATAAATTTGGAAACTCAGGGGGGTGCTGTGAATGTAGGACTTTCGATTTCAGTAAGGCTTTTGAAAAAGATCCCCCATGATCACAGGCAAGCAATGAATTGCAGGCTCAATAGCGCTACAGTTAGTTGAATCAGTAATTGGTTGACAGACGGAACCCAGAGAGTGCTTACCAATGGCTACATTTCATCCTGGAGGGAAATGACTAGCGGGGTGCCTCAGGGTTCTGCGTTTAACATTTTTCTAAATGACTTAGGTGACAGAATAGAAGCCAGGCTTATCAAATTTACAGAGGACAACAAATAGGGGTGGGGTAGCTAATACCCCTGAAGAGAGGATCTTAATTCAAAACGACCTTGACAGATTGGAAAGCTGGGCCCAAACTAACAAAATTAGTTCTTTAAAGCCTAAAAACTGCTGGCTGGCTGGGTGGGTCACAAGTATAAATACAATGAGGAAGGGCTTAATTCTTCCAATCCCCACCATTCTCCTCAGAATTGCCTCTCTGCAGGAAAAAAAGAAAGAGCCACGCATATGTCTTTATCTATTTTTTCTCTTGCAGGGGAGAAAACAGCTAGTGGTAGGTGCAATTTCGGAGAGAGGAGAAGTGGATAGAGAAATGATAAAGCACCTCCTACTCTTTAGCTGCCCCCAGTGACAACCTCCTGAAGCTTATGTTTCATTAGAGGAAGGCATGGGGATATATGACTTCTTCAGGACCAGTTAGGGACTGTGGATACACCCACTGGTGTGCAAGTGTAGGTGCTCTTCAGGAGTAATGACATATGGTCTAAAATGCAAGGGAAGTGAGAGGGACCTGTGCCTCTCCTGCCCTTTCCTAAATGTTGTTATTAGCAATTGGTTGTTGTTAGCAACAATGGACATCGGATTCAGGTAAGTTAGCTTGCACAATAACAGTTAATAAATGGTCATAATAAGTCAGGCATTTTTGCTTTGTGTCTGCCAGAGAGAGAACTTTTATGACTGCACTCTTCTTCTGCAGCATGCTATATCTTTTCCCACTATTTTCACACATTTCTTTCTTTGCTGTCTAGTCATATGGCTTTCAGCTCAGCATTGTTTTCTTTACTTGGACTAGAAATTAGAAAAATGATGACATAAACATGTGTGGGCATGTATGGGCCACAGCATGCAACAAGAAGAAACCTTTCTTTGTACATAAAGATTTTTCTCCCAAATCTTCTTGATTTTAGCAAGTGAAACATTGCCATAGTTTTTAATATGCACAGTAGAATATTTTTAAACTATCAAAGTTGTTAGCTGTAGATTTTCCACACATCCATATGCACATTTGCTGCAATTGCCTGTGAATGGAAGCTAGGTTAGGTAATTAATAAGAAAAAATATGTTGTTACAATATTTTCTCTTACCTTCAAAAGCAAAGTTATGAAAGACACAGTACTCTAAATGTACCTGAAAACTGGGATTTTTTTTTTTGTCTAGTGTTAGGAATATACAGTTTGCTAAAGGCCTCTCAGTATAGATTTTTTTTTTGTTCCTTTCTTAGACATAAAATTTAATAAACATATGGGTAAATGGTTTTGTTTTGTTTTTGAGACATTTACAAAAAAGCAAAAAAATTAAAATGCATATTTTGCGCAAAACCACAATTTTTGCACAAAGAATCACATGTGTTTCTGGAGTGATTTTTGTATGTGTGTGCATGTGTGTGCGTGCGTGCATGCACAAAATGAATCTTTGTGCAGCTGCACCCAACAATTTTGATGCAAAAATCCCCTAGTCTCCAGTAACACATATCTTTTCCTTTAAGCCTTGTTATTTATCCATTTTACAGCATACCTAAAATGTATATATAGCTTTTATATGGGTCTGTTCCTCCAGGAGTGCACCAAAATTATTGGGCTGTGCCCAAATTTTGTGGGGCTCTGGAACTGCATTCACTCTACCACCTACTTGTTTCACCATTAGACTCTCGCTGAGATCTGAAACACAGGCCCTAGAATGCTTGATCTGAAAAGTGGAGGCCTAGCATGTAGGTCAGGAGTGGCACATGTGCTCTAAGAATGTAAACCTTCGACCATTTTATCCATTCAGGCAAAGACAAATAATTTCCATAGTAGTCACTCCATGGAAGGAGAAAACAAATATTTCCATGGAGTTTTCACCCAATATGTACACATCCCCAATGTTTCAGGAAAATATTCTACACAGAAATTCATGTGGGCTTTTTGTGCAGGAAAACAGAATTTCTCCACAAAACTCTCTCTACTTTCTAAAAATACATGCGAGGCTTTTGTGAATTTTTTTTTAAGCAAGAAGACATGTTTCTGGAATTCTCTCTCTCTCTCCCCCCCCGTGTGTATGTGTGTGTGTGTGTGCATGTGCGCGCGCACACACATGCAAAATAATTTTGTGCAGGAAAAAACCCTCCTTCTGGAAATGTGTAATTGTTTTGTGAAAAAAATGCGTTTTGTGCCTGCTTTATGCCCATGTAATAGCTATACAAAGCCTCCTTTTCATCCCTGAAACTTTAGTGAGACTGACAGCCTGATCACATGTATTAAAATGGAAGGCAGCAGGAAAAGAAGGAGACCATGCTACAGTTGGACTGATTCAATAAAGGAAGTCATGGCCCTGAGTTTGCAAGACCTGAGGGGGGCAGCTGATAACTCGGGCTTTTGACAGACTGGCATTCATAGGGTCATCATAAGTTAAAGTTGACCTGACAGCAAATAACATCCATACCAGCTAACTCAAGTGACACATGGATGATAACACGGACATCAGGAAATGATGGGGGAAGAAGAGTGGGCAAGCCACACCTGTTCCCTTCTTCACTAGGCCCCTAACTAAAGAAGAACCTGGAGTGACTGAAACATTGACAATCTGACCTCTCCTGTTCCTCTTAAGTTTAGCTGCAGTCCTTGCAGTAGAGTAGGTTGTTGGTGGTGGGGAAGAATGAATTTTCCCAACACTGCACTGTTGTGATCTATCTTTGTAGCAAAGCAAAGTGTTTTGTGGTAGTTTGATCTCAAATAGGGAATTAGGTCTCATTGACTTTAGAGAAATTTGCTTCTAGTGGAAATGAAAACTGCTAGAGCTGATTTGTTAATGCTGATCAACACAGCCGCCTAGATTTTTGGAATCTCTCTTACAGCCCGTAGAGATTTTAAAGTTACTTTTAAGAGTTACTATAATGCTATGCTGAAGCCATCCATAAATGATCAGAAGTAGCCTGGTTTTCTGAGTTCCAGAGCTTCATCCTCCCACTCAGTCATGGATGACTTTAGTATGTCTTCTTCAAAGTAACTTTTCAGTGAAGCTATGGGCTATGAAGACAGTGATGATTCAGACAGAGTTCTGAATTTTAATTATGGAGCAGTAGTGTGTGTGTGTGTTTCTGTGTACAGTGAGGTGCTGTATTTTTTAAATCTTTTACTGGAAATTATGTTTTAAATGTGTTTTAGTGTTTTTAATCATGTTTTTAATATAATATTGTTGTTTAATTCTCTCTTTTTTAATTTTTTTGTAAACTACTGTTTTATCTCAATTTTTTATAAATTATTGTAAGCCACCTTGAATCCCATCATGGGAGAAAGGAAGGATATAAATTTAATAAATAAAATGTGACTTCAATATTTACCACTCCACCAATGTGCACAGAGACTGGTGCTCCATACAAGGGGTGGTACAAGTAGTGGCTTGTACTTCTACACCAGTGGGACAATGAATCCAGGTTTTAGCTCCTATGCTGAAGGAGCTCTCCAAGGTACCAAACCCTATCCTTGGAATATATTCAGCACATTCATTAAAGTTTGGACTAAAACCATTTGTCATGACAGCCATAGGCTGCTTGCAGGAGGGCTTCAGAAAAAACAAGGACAGTTGAGCATGTGAAAGACTTCAAGTAGCTAATTGCGCCATCTACTGACAGCCACCATCAAGAGTGTGTCGGTCTCAATGTACAATGTGTTCTTATGTCCTTCAGAGATGGCCTTATAATTAGGAGAGAATGCCTTCCTTCCCTATGCACACAGAGAGAGCAAATTTTGCAAGAATTCACAGACCTTTTGCCCAGGAAACCTCACTGTTATGGGCATGCATGCGACAGTTTTTGCAATATCTTGGGACTTCAAGGAGAAAGAAATATTTATTACTCTTCATAACCAAACTCAGTTCCAGGAACCTGTTGAGAAATGCCTTTGAATACATCCAGGCTGAAAGATAGAGCAAATGCCCTGCTGGGAGCCATTTAAAAAAGAAAGCTTATATTGGAGTGCAGAAAGGGGAATTGGGCTTTGGAGAAACTGCAAACATCTTTTCAAATCTTTGGAACTGCTTTACTTCAAAAGAAGCAATAACAGCTTGTAGACTGAAAGCAATCAGGGGGAAGGCAAGAACAGAACATGCTTTTTTAAAAAAACAAAGTTATATGCATTAATATTATGTCTCTGCATTTTCTTTCTTCTTAGGGAAATGAACATGCTATGTGAAAGTTCATTTTCCTAGGAGGATGGCAACACAAGCAGCTAAACAGCTAAACTTATTGAAAGAGAATCCCATTTTGCAAGGTATAGAAATGGGTAGTTTCATTTAGGGAAAAAAATTGAGAACCTAAGGTTTTATATACAAGAGAGGAGGGAGAAGAAGGAATACCAAAACTGCAAAACTGACCAAGAAAAATACCAATTATTATGTGAGAAAACGACTTCCCTTCATAAAGAAAGAAAATGCAAATTAAAGAAAAATTGTAATTTCATACTAGCCTGATGTAAAGCCAGGACAGTAATACTAGGAGTGTTACCGGAAAGGCCTTGGGCAGCAGAAAGGGGAATCAATTTTTCCTTTGAATATGTCATCTATTCAATATAGAAAGTTCTCAGAGCTATACAATGGGGTACAGCATTAGCACTTGTCTCCCTTGTTTGTGGCCCCTTCAGGGATCCCAGATTTGATACAGATACACTGTGTTATTTTTTTTTAATGTAATAATTTGCTTTCTGGCTATTAGCAGATAAGTCAGTTAATCAACTCATTTTTAACTGATTTTAAAAACTGTGCAAGGGACAGAAATGAAATGAAAGAAGACTTATAGCTAGTTCATATACAAACCACACCACTGTATATGTGTGCTAATTCCCCCCCGCCATGTCATCATGTCCTATTGCTGCTGTCACTCTGACATTCTGTCAGCCCTGCAGAAATAACATGCTGACATCTTGTTGAAAATCAGACAAGAGTGTAACATTTTATGGCTAGCTATCCTCCCCTTTCCATCTTTCTCCATCTCCTGGAAACCTTAAAGAACCTCTGCAAGGCAAAAATCTATTTTTATCTCTTTCCTCTCCAATACTACCCTGTTCAGCCTTTTCTACAGTTAGGAATCAGGATAGGCTTGCCAGGATGAGAACAAGAAAACTTTGGGCCCTGTCCCTCTGATGGAACTGAAGACCCTGGTGTCAGTGGGGCAGTGTATCCACTTCAGCTTTTAAGCTGAACTTTAAATAAGCTATCTGAGGTGCTGAATCTATTTTGGAAATAGAGTTCAGCACTTTGGTTAGCTCCTCTGAAGTTCAGGCTGAAACCTAGAGCAGATTCACTGCTCCAGTACCATTGGAGTCACTAGCTTCCACTGTTGTGTGTTCCCAGAACATCAGTACAAATCTTCTCCTTCTTATCTCAGTCCTTGTGAAGTCCTCAGTGTGCTTGCTCTTTAGAGTGGTCACTTATGTGTTACCAACAAAGAAGAAATACATGAATGAAAAAGAGGATGCTAATTTGGGTAAAGTTTACATGTGCTGATTATTCAACACAGTTCACCAGGGTTGGAAAAGACTGGGAGCCAGTGTGCCTGTCACTATGCACTGTTCAAGAGCTATCTCTTGATGAACAAGTCCAAGACTCCTGCTCTTTGTTCTGATGGCTTTGTAGTTCAACTGGACTTGGATTCCTCAACAACCTTGCAAAGAAGATACTTTGAAGCAGGGACCTTTTCTCTGTGAAGTTTGTCATGGGGCCACTCTAGTGCTATTGCAGGTTTGATGGATCACCAGGGAAGGATTCAGATGACGGGGCTGACAGAGGCCACTCTCACAGATCCCAATGTAATGACCAGTTTCCAAGTGCCGAACTGGACAATACTAAGTACAATGAACGCTTGCAGAATATACTTACAGCTCTTTTTTATATTTTATTTTATTTTATTTTAGAGAAAGTGTGTTTCAATATCTATATGTGAACATTTCTAACCTGCCTTACCTGCCTGCATAAAGCTCAGGGCAATGTACATGGCCAGGTTCTAACACTGTCTTTCTACAACTCTCTGAGCTTATCTGGCTATGGCTACTGAGTGTACTTTGGAGTTGAGTGGTTATTGGAATCAAGTAACCTAAATAGTATACAGTGGTCCCTTCCACATTCACAAGAGCTTGGGGGCAGAACCCTTGCAAAAGTAGAAAAATTGTGAATAACTCCCCCTCCCCCTCCCATGTCTTTCTGGGCTCCCCCCTCCCATTCCCTTACCTTTTGCACTGGTATGTGAGCCTTCCTTCTCTGCATCAGGGGTGGGAAAGGGGAGCTCCAAAGCGGAGAAAGAAGCAGAGCACTGCCTCCCCTCACACATTTCTTTACCTTTTGCCTTGGCATGAGTTCTCAGTGCAGGGGCCAGAGCTAAGGAGGTAAGGAGAAGGAGCTCCGGAGGGGAGAAGGAAACAGCATGCTGTTTTCCTCCCCCTCTTTCCTTCCCTTTCTCCTTGGTGTGGGTTCTCAGTGTGCGGCCAGAGACAAGGGAGTGGGGGGGGATCCCTGGAGAGCAGAAAGAAAGTATGCACATACCTGCCAATTTCCTTGCCTTTGCATTCTCATGGCTGCCTTCTTTCTCCACACCAGCAAAACACAAGGAAATAGGAAGAGAATGATTAGGGAGGCATGGGCGCCTCCCAAACAACCAAGTTTGTGAAGGTCAAACCCACAAATATGGAGGGAGGACTGTACGTCCAACCCCCATATGTGTCTTTGTGGTTAATATCAACTTTTCAAAAGTAGTTTGCTAAAATATGCCCTGACTTGTCTTGCTCACATCATCTTAAATTCACATAGTATGCATTTCCCTTTGTTGAAAGCCTTCCTGATTTAAATCTAAGACTGCAAGAATCACTGAGGTCTCTGTGTAGCCTTAATTTTTTCAGAACAGTTGCAGAATGGACCTGGGAGTCTGGAAGCTGGGAGTCTGAGTAATTCTACGCCACCACAAGGATGTTGTGAAATTAGGCAGAAATAAATATTTCCTGGAAATCATAATGCCCCAGAGAGTTAGAAACAGTGGCTTGTTTTCCATCTAGTTATAAATTGTATTGGAATACTACCTTTCCTTCAGTGATCTAGCAATGGGGGTGGGGGGAGACAGAGAACAAGGAATAAGTTCTCTGAGCATCTGAGAGAAGCTTTTCCCTTTTGAAAAGTTACTTTTTTTTGCTTGTGAGAGGAACTGGTAGCTGGCATGTTCCAGGATTAGTAGAAATGCAGTACACTCACTGATCTCTGGATATTTTAAGAATAATAGGGTTGGAAGGATTTTAGTCTATAGAGCAACAGAAAATAAATTCAGTCCATTTTCTATATGACATTCCTTCAGCTATTTAAATATGGCTGTCATGCAACCTGTTAGCCTCTCTTCTTCATGCTAAGCATACCCAGCTCCCTAAGTCCTCACACGGCTTGATTTCCATACAGTTTATTGTCTGGGTCACCCTCATTCAATTACATTTTGGATTGTCAATATATCTTTCTTGAATTGTGGTTCACATTATTGCACATCAATATATACAACAGCTTGTGGCCTTCTAGATATGGCTCTCCAGATGGCATTTACCATTAGACCTAGTTAGGAGAGCAAATGAAGAAGGATGAAGGGAGCTTCTCAACCCACTGGAGAGTCACATGTTGCCTGCCTTATTTTATCTGATGGGAAATGTTCTCCTGAACACTGTACCCTGAGTTTCTCTTCTAGTCCTTTCACTGACTCCCATCGGGCACATGCTAAAGATTTATTGGTCCAACCCAGCACTTTTAACTTGGCCTTATTCAAACCCATGTCGACACATGAAAGAATGTCCCCTTCCATTCCCTTCCTGTCAGGAACTGATTTCACACACACAGAGTAAACATGCGAAAGCAAGATTTACTCAGGAGTGAGATGCTGGTACATAACTTCAGTGATTTGAACTGAAGAAGATTTTCAGAGGCAGTATGTTATAGCTTTCCCCTTAGTTCCCACGCAAAGCAATTAAAACTGACCTTGGCTAGCAGAACAGAGTCCGTTACTATCTGGTGTGAACCAAGTGCTGTTTACATAATGGTGTTCCCTAGAAAGTGTGGTTACGAGCAAGTAGTTGCATGTTTCAACTCCATATCCCATCATAAACGCTTTCCCCAACTAAATATGGAGGGCTACCCGACACTTCCCTTCTTTATCTCAATTTTGGGAGAAACCCAAGGCAGCTCACAACACAGATTAAAACAAAATACAGCTAAAACCCAATCAGAAACACAATTCAAAATATTTTATTTATTTTTATTAAAATATTTATATCCCAGGGCAGTATAAAATAAAATCAGTTTAACCAGTAACATAAAATGGTAGTAAATACCTAAATAAACACTTCTATTTAAAACAGCATTAATTTAAAATGGATTAAAAAGATTTGTGCATAACAGTGAAGATAAATGAACATATTCCACCCCATTAAAAGATCCTTTTACAACAACCAGTTGATAGCCAAAAGCCTGTCAAATTACGGTACTTTACATTATATTTAACTATGTTTTTTACTTTTGAGTCCTGAACTGGGAAAAGATGGTTAATAATTATAATAATACAGTGGGCCATTGGTATCTGCTAATGTTTGGTTCAAGAACCCCCACCCACCCAGTAGATACCAAAATTTGTGGATGCTCAAGTCCCATTATGTATAATGATGTAGTAAAATGGCATCTCTTATATAAAATGGCAAAATCAAAGTTTGTTTTTGGAATTTTTAAAAAATATTTTCAAGCCATGGTCAGTTGAATCTGTGGAGACAGAATCTATGGATATGGAGGGCTGACTGTAACAGTAGTAGTAGTAGAAAGAAGGAGGAGGAGGAAGAGGAGAAAGTATGTGGAGGCAGACCAGCTTTTAATAGGAATTTCACGGTATAGGTTCAACCACGGAGGAGGAGATCTCACTTGTCCTCACCAAACCTGTCTCTGACAGTGTTGGAATTAAGAGAAAGTGCTACCTTGAGGATTTCAAAATTCACGCAGGCTCATATGGGGAGATACAGTCTTTCAGATACTTGATCCAAGCTGTATACAGCTCTATATACAGCTCTATAGGCCATAACCAGTACTTAGAACTGTGTCCAGAAAGAGACTCATAGGCCATTTCCGCACTAGGCTGTCATAGCGCTATGATTCCACTTTCAACATCCTATGGAATCCTAGAGTTTGCAGTTTTGCAATGGGCCGGCTGGCCCCTCCCGAAACTGCAAACCCCAGGATTCCATAGGATGTTGAAAGAGGAATAATAATGCTACAACAGTCTAGTGCGGAAATGGCCATAGTCAGAGAAGTTGTTGAAGCAAAGGAACCTTGTGGTTTTTGTAAAGAGCCTCAGTCAGTAGTTTGGCTACACCATTTTGGTTCTGCTGAAGGTTCCAAACAATTTCCAAAGGCAGCCCTCTGCAGGGTGCTTTACAAGTGTCCAAACAGGATGTAACTAAGGCATGCGTAACTGTGGCCTGATCTGATATCTCCAGGAATGGGCACAGCCGGTGCATTGGTCTTAACTGTGCAACTCCTCTCTGGGCCACTGTAGAAACCTTGGCATCTAGGCTCAAGGCTGAGTCCAGAAGTACATCCCAGTTGTGAACCTGAAATTTCAGAGTTAGAGCAACCCCATCCAGTGCAGGCTGAATCCTGATTTGCCTTTTCACTCGTCTGGAGCACCTGTATCTTGTCTGGATTAACCTTCAGTTTGATCCAATCCATCACAGCTTTCTTACAAGGCAGAACCAAGGATGTGTTCAAACCAGTGACTTTGTCTACTATTAATCCTGTTTCTTGACCTACATTAGGGCTGTCCATGGCCCTAGAATTTCACAGGCCTTTTAGTATCTTATGTGTGAGCTCCCAGGGACACTTTCTCCCCGCAAATAACTTTCTTCATGTAATACAGATTGCTCTTTCCCCACTGCTGATAGCATGCAGCTGCTAGCAGTACAGACTTGCATGTATTTCAAGGAGCAAAATTCGCCAAGCTGTCTCCTACTTTCTCCATTTGATCAACAAATGTGTCCATCACTTTTTTTTTTCTTAAAAGAAGATTTGGGTGTGGAGGGGGAGAAGAGTGAAAATTAAGGACCGTATCCCCCAGCTATGTTTTTTAAAAGGAGATACTGATGCAGTTGATTGAGAAAAACAACAATCCAATAAATGCCAGCCTGGTTCAAGGGGTCAAAGAAACAAACACTTGGAAACAGTTCTTGGAATGAAAGCCTTTATAGAAAAATCCATACACTCATGGGAGAAGCAAGCTTGTTTCGACTGTTAACAGTGCAAGTTCATTTTACATGCATAAATCTTTTCTATTTGACTGAGAGTCTGATGAGATGCCTAATAGAATCTCCACTCTTTAAAGCTATCTAATTCATACCATGCATAGGCAATTGTAGCTGTCTTGGTTATAATGCACCTAGCCCAATAATCACAAACAGGATTGGAGATAGCGTGATTGGTACCTTAAGAAAAGAGTGGTGCTGAGCCAAACATTTTCTCATTTTGATATTCAAAGAACGTTCCACCTTATAAGTCAGTTGAAGAAAAGATGGAAAAATACTTGTAATTGTTTCAATTCTGTTCAGCGTTCTTTTGTTCCCATGACTACTGCTGCTTCTTTTCATTTTCCTTATTTTTCAACTCTGCTACAGTATTTTGCTCATGAGCGGCTGTGGTATCATCATGTAACATCATGATGTTATTTTTAAAAAACAAATCAGAGGGGGTTTTAAGGGACATTTGAACAAATCAATCTACGAACAGTGAGTCAAGAAGGATAATGCCATTAAAACAGCACAGATGTGTTTGCAATTAGTTCTGAATACGGCTGAAAATGAGAAGAGCTTTCAAATATGGAAATGAAGACAGTCAAAGCAAGATAAGAGGTTTGGCTGAATGACAGGTTCAGTTCTACAGAAATGTCACTTTTACAAGCATAGAACCCACTTCCAACTAGAAGTCAACAGATTAAATTAGACACTGTATTAAATGCGAAGCATGAAGGGAAGCTTTGTGTTCAAGTCAGCCAGGATCCAGCCTTCTTAACAATCATGGGGATTTTTTTTTTAAAGAAACCCATTATATAACTTGTTTCTATTATCACAACTGGTGAAATTTTCAGGGATAGTAACATAGAAAAATGTTATACTGACCACACTGTAAACACTGCAGATAAACAGCTGTAGTTTTGTACCTGCTATTTGTCTTTAAGTTTTGATTTCGCAATGCCTATAGCAGTATGACGTAATGGTTATGTAGGAAGACCAATGAATTATAAAATGTGCACTTCACCCAGCATCCCATATGGTGACAGACATGTATTCCCTCCCCTCTTACAATGAAATACTCCTTTATGTTAGTCTTCGGTCACTGGCTTGTTTATGCCACACAGTGCTGCTTTGCAGTCATGGTCTTTTGTCCTAGGACACCCAGCATTGAGGAACTTGCCCATCTGTTGACCTAGATGCTTGGGTACAGTATATTAACTGAGTCATAATCCCTCCCTCAGTGAATAGAAACTGCAGGGGCTCTAGACCTAGGATTAGAAGATAGCCTTGGTGATAGAAACTGCTTACAGATTTTCGTATCTTAAAAAAAAAGTCAATTTCTGTGACCATTTCTTTTTCTTTGCATTTTGAAACTTCTTGTGAAAAAATTAATTCGTGGAAAACATTTGCACATTTTTTTCATGAAAAGACCCATTTAAAAAAATCTTTAATAAACTGCCAAAATGTGAAATTATTCATCCTATAGGTGAGAACCAAATAAGAGAACATTTACATATCTGATAGTTACTCAGCTCTTTCCCCTTCATCACCCATCCCTTCACTCATAGAAATAAAACCTCAAAACAAACTGGTTTTGGAGAAAACTCTCCGCATGAAACTCTGACATGGGGGATTTAGCCTTGGTTCTGATTCACTTTGGAGGAAAACCAGCTTAAGTTAGGAAGGATTAAAACCTATCTAAAGGGACTCAATTTGGCTCAGACTTCTAGCTGCCATACCTTGCAAAAGTTCCAATTTGGCTACGGCTATGACTAATCCTTTGCATTTTCACTTTTTGAACTGCTTTTAAAATGTCCTGGTTTCTTGAAATCTCCCCCTTTATCTGAGCTTACTTCAGCTGCTGCAAATTGAGTTCACAATGCAAAGCAATTTGCATTCAATTAACAGGAAGAAGAGGGGAGGTTGTCCAGTCTTTCCCTTTCCAGCTAGGTCAGGCAAAAGCAAATTGCTGCAGCTTCTCATAACTTTGGGACAGAAGAATTTGTGCTATGTGACTCCAAGCTGCTTCCAGAGGTAAGCAAAAGCAATGAACACACAATGGCCATTTCTGCACTACACTCTTATAGTGCTATTATTCCACTTTCAACATCCTATGGAATCCTGTGGTTTGCAGTTTAGGGAGGGGCATTTAGAATTTTCTGCCAGAAATCTCTTTGGTTTCAGCAAACTACAAATCCCAGAATTCCACAGGCTGGTGAAAGTGGAATAGTAGCACTATTACAATGTAGTGCAGAAATGGTCAATGTAAAACACAGGACAAGAGAAGAGTGCTGCCAGTTAAGAATACTTTATTTGAGGAGGAGATCCCTTCTGAATTACAGAACTTGCAAAACTGTGCATCCCTCAATCTCTCTTTCGCATAGATACACAGATTTCCTCTCACTTCTAATTTCACTAAAATGAGATCAATACCATGGAAAAGTATTCCTTCGGTTCTGATTTTTCTTCGTTTGTAAGATTTGCCGAAAACGTATCTTTTAAGACCGTTTTACTAAGTCTTTTCCTCTCCTCATCCCCTTCTTTTAGATTTATAACCCCCTGTGTGTACGTGCGTGTGCACACACTTATTCTTGTGCATATGAGTGTATGAGAGCTACACAATGCCATATGAAAGAAACTGCTATTTTAGAGGTACACAATTGGGAAAGATTTATTGTTACTTTGAGAGGCTTTTTTTCTGCCTGCAGAGCAACATTTAATTATATTAACAATGCTATCGTATACATATATATCCCAGTGAAAGCCCCTATGAGTTCAGTAAGACCTACTCCTAGGTAGATGCACATAGGATTATAGTCTGAGACATTCTAAAACGCTATTGGAATGCAGGTATTTCTTTACGGCAACTGTATTCCCCTGCCAATTCTATTTTTCTTCATAAATTGTTATTCTATTTATCTCCTGGAGCTAAAAATATTACACATTATTGACACTCCACTCATCCCCCCACATTTTTATCCTAACAACCCTGAGAAGTAGGTTAGGCTGAGAAGCTACAGTTGGCTCACGGTCACCATGTGAACATTTCAGGGAAGCTGGGCTATGAGGTGCATTGGGTAGAAGGGGGTGGATGCAAACACAGAGATCATGAACTGACAATGGATGCGAGAACAGGTGTAACTCTGAACAAATCTGGTATAGCCATTTTGATTTTAAACTAGAAATATAGAATTTAACTATTGAATATGATGGGTGTTTGTTAGTCATGATGCCCATATGCATATACATACACAGGCTGAGATGCTGTGTGGCACAGCATGGCAAGGTAGTTCTGCATGTGAAAGACTACAGCTGGCCATTCAACACCCACTAGACTTATCATTCAGCCATTACTGCCCTCCCATGGCCATTCTGTTGCTCCTCGTGGAAGGATCTGAGAAGCAACTGGCTATGATCCTTTAGCCAGACGCAAAATGATTACATCATCCACTGAAATCTGCCAGAGTCCTCTAGAATTCTCAGTGTAATCATTCTCTGTCCAAGTATGGGGACATCACCAGGAGCTTCTCCAGTACTCTCCCTGCACTTTTCATCAGCCTCAGGCCATTTCTGCACAAGACTGTTATAGCGCTATGATTCCACTTTCAACATCCTATGGAATCCTGGGGTTTGCAGTTTTGGGAGGGGCCAGCTGGCCCCTCCCGAAACTGCAAACCCCAGGATTCCATAGGATGTTGAAAGTGGAATCATAGCGTTATAACAGTCTCGTGCAGAAATGGCCTCAGAAAGGCCATGGGGAGACTACAGCAGCTCAGCACTAAGTTGGGGGGGGGTGTTGCAGAGAGTAGAAGGGAATACCAACCTCCACAATAACAATAATAACAACAATAACAACAAAAAAGACATCTGCAGATGCAAGGTAGATGCAAAGATGGGTTATATTTTAATGTTTTTAATGTATTTGATATACTGCTGTAATGCCACCTCGATCCATTGGGAGAGGTGGGATATAATAATAATAACAACAACAACAACAACAACAACAACAACAACAACCTGTGTATGTCACTAACATGATGCTACCCAGAGTACTGAATTTATTGATTTTGGTTTTTTTTTTTCAGGATTTCCTAAGCTTAGTACATAAATTCCAATGCTTCTCTGCTTAAAATATCTGCTTCTTGTGATCTTTTGCCCTCTTGTTGCCCTCTGATGTTGCTTGGCCACTTGTATATTGACTTTTGTCTTGAGAAATGTGTGGATCTGATTTTGATGCACATCCTTAGCAGTTATTGTTTTTTTGCAGAGGAAGAGACAAACTGTTTAATAAAATGCCCCCCTCCATTTTGGCTCAGCATCAACATGTATGCACATAAAGAATAAACAAGATCTGACAAGAAAACCTTTTGCATCTACATGACTGGCTATGTAGACTCTTGATGCTTTCATCTTTTGATGATATCATTTCTTCAGATTATCCATGCGGACCATTAAACTTGCCTCTCCCCTTTGAAAAAGCTACAGAGAATCAATATAAAGTTCCAACAGGCCTTGGCTCCTAAGAGTGGAATAAATGATAGAATAACATTCAACAGTGTCCTTTTATGTAGAGTGTAACTAGACAGAAGTTGTTCATGTTCTGAAAAATAAGTAGGCTTAATTCTCATGTACTACAACTGCTGGACTTTCTGGTTTTTATATTCTCATATCCCCTTTACTAATGCAAGCTAAGAAAAATCTTGTTAAAGATAATAAACACAAGTTCTTCCAGTGCAGGTTATAGGAGAGAATAAACCCTAACTGAAACCAGACCTTTCCCTTTCATCTGGGGTGAAGCATTAGGCACTTAAGTGGGAAGACAGGCCTACCCATTCAAAACAAGTTGTTCACCTAAGGCAATCTGTTCTGGTGGATGAGAGCTTGGAGAATCAGTAAGCGTGCAAAGAGAGGTGCATACTTCCTTAAAGTACCGATGGAAATTTCATGGGATACTGTAAGTCCAGGCTCCTGTTAGTACCAGGAGCCCAACTTAAACTCTGTATCTCATCTCATCTCATCTCATCTCATCTCATCTCATCTCTCTTTCTTTCTCTGGCCATTTCCGCACTACATTGTTATAGTGCTATTATTCCACTTTCAACATCCTGTGGAATTCAAGGGTTTGTAGTTTACTGAGGCCAAAGTGCTCTCTGGCTGAGAATTCTAAATGCCCCTCCCTAAACTGCAAACCCCAGGATTCCATAGGGTGTTGAAAGTGGAATAATAGTGCTATAGCTATAGCTATAGCTACAGCTATAATAGCCCTGTAGTGTGGAAATTGTGCCTCCCCCTGTGTATGTGTGTTATGGCAGAATCCATCATGGTGACAGGCAGCTGCGGATGA